>AWOL01S0018526.1:102691-191584 GCA_000715115.1 Nicotiana otophora
TTTCAAAATCCCCCCCCCCCCCCCCCCAAATTTTCCAACTGAAATCACTAATTAAATGATAAAAATAATGATGGATTCATATATAATAGCCAAATCCGAGTTATAATCACCTATCCCGATGATTTCCTTGAAAATCCCTTGAAAGATTGCCACAAACCGAGCTCTCTAGGTCCAAAAGATAAAGAATTAACTTAACCCTCGAACACCCCTTATCTGCCCAGCGATTTACGCTTCCGCGACCAGGAGGTCCGCTCCTGCGAAACAATTGATCGCACCTGTGCATCCCACTCAAGAACAACCCCTCTGCTTCTGCGGAACTACGCCTGCATCTACGCACGCGCGTCTGCAGAGGAAATGTCACACCAGCAACCATGCCCGCTCCTACGCTTCACTTCATCGCAAAAGTAACCTCACTTTTGCGGAGACTTTCACGTTTTTACGATCTCAGTACCACCCACTCACTTCCGCACACACTCATAATGATGCACTTGCAGTGCCGCATCTGCGTACATTCCCACCGTAGGTACGAGCGCACCAGAACTGGGGCAGTTCAGCAACTCCAAAATTCCACAATTCATTCTGATTTAAACCCGAATCACTCCCGTGGCCCCGGGACCCCATCCAAACATACCAACAAGTCATAAATCATGATACGAACTTAGTCGAGGCCTCAAATAATATAAAACAACATTAAAAACACGGATCGCACCCCAATTCAAGCATAATGAAACTAATGAATTTCCAACTTCTACAATCGATGCCGAAATCTATCAAACCAACTCCGATTGACCTCAAATTTTGCACACAAGTCATAAATAACACAACAGACCTATTCCAACTTCTAGAACAAAAATCCGAGCCCGGTAACCACAAAGTCAACTCTCGGTTAAAATTTCTCAATTCTCCATGCTTTTATTTTCCAATTGTTGCCAATTCAAGCCAAAATCACCTACGGACCTCGAAATCAATATCCGGACACACTCCTAAGTTCCAAATCACCATATGGAGCTATCAGAACCATCAAAACTACATTACGAAGTCATTTACATATAAGTCAATATCCGATCAACTCTTTTAACTTAGGTTTCTAACCTTGGGACTAAGTGTCCCAATTCATTCTGAAACATCCTCGGAACCAAACCAACCACCCCGACAAATCACATAACAACAAAAAACATAGAATGTGCAATAAATGGAGGAACGGGGCTATAATACTCAAAATAACTGGTCGGGTTGTTACATTCTCCCCCTCTTAAACAAACGTTTGTCCTCGAACGGATCTAGAATCATACATGGAGTCTTAAATAGGTGTGGATATCTACTCCGTATCTCACGCTTCGTCTCCCAAGTAGCCTCCTAGACTGGCTGACCTCTCCACTGCACCTTTATTGAAGATATATTCTTCGACCTCAACTTTCAAATGTGCCGATCTAAAATGGCATCGGCTCCACACCCCATCTAACAAAACTGTGCTGGAGTCCAAAACATGAGATGGATCGCCGAAATACTTCCAGAGCATAGAAACATGAAACACTGGATGAACACTAGATAGCCTAGGTGGTAATGCAAGCTTGTAAGCCACCTCTCGAATTCTCTCAAGTACCTCAAAAGGGCCAATATACCGAGGGCTCAACTTGCCCTTCTTCCCGAACCTCATAACACCTTTCATAGGCGAAACTCTAAGAAGTAACTTCTCCCCCACCATGTAAGCAACATCACGAACCTTCCGATCGACATAACTATTGTATCTAGACTGTGCCGTGTGAAGCCGATCCTGAATCAACTTAACCTAGTCCAAAGTATCCTCAACTAAATCAGTACCCAATAGCCTAGCCTCACCCGGCTAAAACCAACTAACCGGAGGCCGGAACCTCCTCCCATATAAGTCCTTATATGGAGCCATCTGAATACTCGATTGGTAGTTGTTGTTGTAGGCAAACTCTACAAGTGGCAGAAACTGATCCCAAGAACCCCCGAAATCGATGACACAAGCGCGTAGCATATCCTCCAATATCTGAATGGTGCATTCGGACTGTCCGTCCATCTGAGGGTGGAATATTGTACTCAACTCAACTCGTGTGCCTAACTCTCGCTGCACTACTCTCCAAAACTGCGATGTAAACTACGTGTCCTGATTTGAAATGATGGACACGGGCATACTGTGAGGGCGAACGCTCGCAGATATAAATATCAGCCAACCGCTCAGAAGAATAGGTAGTCCCAACTAGAATGAAATGTGCGGACTTGGTCAACCGGTCCACTATCACCCAAATAACATTAAATTTTTTCACGACTCAATTTCACTTATAGGTCGTGAGGGCGCCCAACATCACAGCTAGGCAAGCCAACTAGTGAATTAAATATACATTTATTCTTTTAAAAATTTTCTGAGTAATTAAACTCTTCTTACTTGCAATAATCAAGAAAAATATGAAAGATCCGATTAAATAAAAATCAAGAAAAATATGAAAGATCCGATTAAATAAAAACCAAGAAAAATAATAAAATCCACAATTCTACTAGTGTGTGTGGCAAGACCTGGTATCACAAGTGTATGAGCATCTAGTAGATTATACAAAAATTTTAAATAGTGTCCAAAATAAAATAGACAGAGTACAAATACAAGGAGAGGCACTAGTTGCTGCAGAACGGCAACTCACCACTAAGCCTCGGGATAGCGTGGGTAAGCGTCGGTAGGTCCACCTATAGCATCTGTCTCAGGTCCTGCACAAACAATACAGCAAGCGTATTATGAGTAAGTAACAACGTGTGCCCAGTAAGTATCAAGCCTAATCTCGAAGAAGTAGTGACGAGAGGTGGACTTTGACTCTCACTATGGGTCAGTAATTTTAAATATAGAAACATTTAATTAAACATGATTTATATGAACAACAATAATTTCCTTAACGAGTAGAATTAATTATTATCAAATTTCAATAATTTTCAATTTATCAATTTGCTGCACAAGCTGTAATAAAATATCAAGGTATCATGTAATTATTATTATTAGGCACGATTCCTGCCGAGGTCATTTGGCCCGATCCAGAGTGTCGTATACACTGCCGAGGGACGTACGACACGATCTATAGATACATCTATACTGTCGAGGCATTCGGCCCGCTCCACAAGAAAGGAGGATATTTTCTTATGAACCTCTGGAATGAGAAGTTATTATAAAGCTAACACATAAGGATGTACAATTTCTTTTAGCAAATAAATAATTTACACAAAATTTCAAGTATATGAAAGTTCGATCTTTCACTATTTTTCCTAACAATTTACAATATAATCCTAATATTTTAATTAAATAGAAGATGCAATTATCATAAGTATTTCATGATTTGAGTCCTAAACTACCCGTACATAACATAATTAGTAGCTACGCACGAACTCTCGTCACCTCGTGCGTACGTAGCTCCCACAATTAACAACAATTATTAATTAAAATCACCTATGGGGTAAATTCTCTCTTACAGAGTTAGACAAGAAACTTACTTTGTCTTGAAGTCCACTTCCCGATCAAAATATCGCGTAAAAATCTCAATTCGATGTCGAAAAATCCGAAACTATCCAAAAGTTATATAAAATAATTAATACGTGTTCAATAATTTAAAATTAGACTATTAAACAAATTACCCGACCCAAAATGGTAAAAATCCTAAAATTCACCTCGGGCTCACATGGCCGGATGCGGAAAATGTTAGGAGGAAATCATTACCCAAAATCTCAAGAACTGAAATATATAATTTCCATCCAATTTTATAACCATTTTCGTGGTTAAATTCTCATTTTTATACAAATCTAGCTTTTTCTCTAAACCCTTGATTTCCATACTTTACAGGTTACAATCTATGTATTTAACTCAAACTGTGTAGAATTAACTTACCTTCAAGTTGCTAGTTGAAATCCCCTCTCAAAAAGCTCCAAAATCTCCCAAAAATGGAGGAATTACGGGATAAAATGGATGAGCCCCAATTTTAATACATTCTGCTAAGTAGCCCTTTTGCAACTGCGGCTCCGCTTCTGCGAAAATGGCCTCGCAGATGCGGCTCCCCCCTAAGCTGGTCTCGTTTGCTTCTGCGCTTAGCGGCTCGCATCTGCGAGTCCGCTTCTGTGACTTGTACCATCACATCTGCGCCCAATCCCCTTCTGCGGTCTCTTCCTTCGCACCTGCGGGCTCGCACATGCGGGTTCGCACCTGCGGCTGCCCTTGCGCAGATACGATCGTACCAGAAGCAGAAAGCTTTAGCTTTTCTCCCAAGTGCAAAATTAGTCCGAGCCTCGTCCGGTTAACACCCGAGGCCCTCGAGGGGCCGTCCAAACATGCCAACAAGTTTGAAATTATAAAACGGACTCGCTCGAACCCTCGAAACGTGTAAAACAACATCAAAACTAAGAATCATACCCCAACCCAAATTAATTCAACATAGAAATTTCAAATTCTTCAAACTTACTCTGAACGCGCCGAAACATACTTAAACTACTCGAAATGACATCAAATTTTGCGTGCAAGTCTTAAATCACCATACTGATCTATTCCCAGGCTCATAATTCCAAACGGACCTCATTTACTCCAAAACCTACTCCAAACCAAATTTAAAGAACCCTAAATCTTTAAATAGTTGATTTTCACTATTAAGCATTGAGACGCTCCTGGGTTGTCCAAATCCCGATTCGAACATATGCCCAAGTCCAAAATCATCATACGAACCTATTGAAACCGTCAAATCCCGATTCCGGGGTCGTTTTCTAAAAATGTTGACCAAAGTCAAACTTGGCCTTTTAAAACTTAATTAAGGAACTAAGTGTTTCATTTTCAACCCGAACACTTCCAAATCCAGAACCAACCATCCCCGCAAGTCATAAATTAGTAAAAGCACATACGATGAGTTTTATTTAGTGGAATGCGGTTCTAAAAGTCAAAATGAATGGTTGGGTCATCGGGGTACCCCGAGGAGGCGGTGGTGCTGGATATGGGGGTCTGCTGGACTGCCTCTCATGAACTAACCTCTACCCCCAGACGGAACACCTATGAACTCTCCAGAATATCTAAACATCTTATCTCTCATAACTTGCTCTCGGCTACGGGGACGTACACCCTCAATCCTTCGGGCTATCTCCACAACCACCTCTAAAGAGGTCCCCATCTCAACCTCTCAGGCTATAGTGGCCTGAATGCCAGTATGCAAACCCGCAACAGACCTCCATACTCTCTCTGCATTAGTAGGGAGTATCATAAGTGCATGGAGAGATAACTTAGAGAACCTCGCCTCATAATTAGTCACAGACATCTGACCCTGTTGGAGCTGCTCAAACGGAAACCGCAACTCTTCCTTCTAGGAGGGTGGAATATATCTAGCCAGGAAAATATGGGTAAACCTATCCCATGTCATGGGAGGAGAATCTGCTGGTCTGCCCAGAAGATAGGACTGCCACCACTTACCGGCCCTGCCCTCTAGCTGAAAGGTAGCAAAGTCTACCCCATAGGACTCCAATATCCTCATATTGTGCAGTCTGTCCCTGTACCGATCGACAGAATCCTGTGGATCCTCATGTCGCTCACCCTTAAAGACAGGAGGATGTAGCCTGGTCCATCTATCCAATAGCTTCTGCAGTTCATCGGCCGTAACTGGTCTGAGCTCAAATGTAGCTGCTGCCACTGGTTGGGCTCCTCCCACGGGTAGTGCACCTTGGGTCTGATATACACTAGCTGCCTGCCCACGGGCCTGTGCGGTAGGGGTCTATGCTCCCCCGCCCGCCTGAGAGATGGCTGGGTCAGCCAGAAATAAACCGGCCTCAGTCATAGTGTCCATGAACAGTAGCATACGGCCCATAACCTCCTGGAATCCCGGTGTAGATGTGAAATCCAATAAAGCTGGCTCTACTACGGGCACCTCGCCTTGTTCCTCAATAATAGGATCCTCTGTTGTACCGACTGGTGGCATAACTGGAATAACTCTGGGACGACCTCATCCCCTACCACGGGCTGGAGCCCTCCCTCGGCCTCTGCCTCGGCCTCTAATAACTAGGGGAGTATCTCTTCCCTGGTCTGGAGCCTTATTAGACCGCGTTCTCACCATCTGTGAGAGAATAAGAGAAAAATATTTAGTACTACATCAATTGCACGATGGGAGATGAAGAAAGGTAGTTTCCTAATACCCTATAGCCTCTCGAAGATAAGTACAGATGTCTCCGTACAGATCCGAAAGACTCTATTAGGCCTGCTCATAACTTGTGAGACCTACGTGAACTTAGTGCTCTGATACCATGTTGTCACGATCCAATTTCACCTATAGGTCATGAGGGCGCCCAACATCACAGCTACACAAGCCAACTAGTGAATTAAACATACATTTATTCTTTTAAAATTTTTTTGAGTAATTAAACTCTTCTTACTTGCAATAATCAAGAAAAATAAGAAAGATCCGATTAAATAAAAACAAAGAAAAATAATAATATCCACAATTCTACTAGTGTGTATGCCAAGACCTGGTATCACAAGTGTATGAGCATCTAGTAGATTATACAAAATTTTTAAATATTGTCCGAAATAAATAGACAGAATACAAATACAAGGAGAGGCACTAGTTGCTGCAAAATAGCTCAGAAAGGCAGCTCACCTCTAAGCCTCGGGATAGCGTGATACGCGTCGGTAGATCCACCTATAGCACTTGTCTCAGGTCCTGCACAAAAAGTGCAGCAAGCGTAGCATGAGTACATAAACAATGTGTACCCAGTAAGTATCAAGCCTAATCTCGAAGAAGTAGTAACGAGAGGTCGACTTTAACTCTCACTATGGATCAGTAATTCTAAAAATAGAAACATTTAATTAAACATGATTTATATGAACAACAATAATTTCCTTAACGAGCAGAATTAATTATTCTCAAATTTCAATAATTTTCAAATTATCAATTTACTTCACAAGCTGTAATAAAATATCAAGGTATCATGTAATTATTATTATTAGGCACGATTCCAGCCGAGGTCGTTCGGCCCGATCCAGAGTATCGTGTACACTGTCGAGGGACGTGCGGCACGATCCATAGATGCATCTATACTGCCGAGGTGTTCGGCCCGCTCCACAAGAAAGGAGAACATTTTCTTATGAACCTCCGGAATGAGAAGTTATTATAAAGCTAACACATAAGGATGTATAATTTCTTTTATCAAATAAATAATTTACACAAAAATTCAAGTGTATGAAATTTCGATCTTTTACTATTTTCCCTAACAATTTACAATATAATCCCAATATTTTAATTAAATAGAAGATGCAATTATCACAAGTATTTCATGATTTGAGTCCTAAACTACCCGGACATAATATAATTAGTAGCTACGCACGGATTCTCGTCACCTCGTGCGTACGTAGCCCCAATTAACAATAATTATTAATTAAAATTACCTATGAGGTAAATTTCCTTTTACACGGTTAGACAAAAAACTTACCTTGTCTTGAAGTTCACTTCCCGATCAAAATGTCACGTAAAAATCTCAATTCGATGCCGCAAAATCTAAAACTAATCCAAAAGTTATATAAAATAATTAATACGTGCTCAATAATTCGAAATTGGATTATTAAATAACTTACCCGACCCAAAATGGTAAAAATTCTAAAATTCACCCCGGGCCCACATGGCCGGATTCCGGAAATATTTGGAGGAAATCGTTACCCATAATTTCAAGAACTGAAATATATAATTTCCATCCAATTCTATAACCATTTTCATAGTTAAATTCTCATTTTTATACAAATCTAGCCTTTCCTCTAAACCCTTGATTTCCACAATTTACAAGTTAACATCTACCCCATAATCTATGTATTTAACTCAAAGTGTGTAGAATTAACTTACCTTTAAGTTGCTAGTTGAAATCCCCTCTCAAAAAGCTCCAAAATCGCCCAAAAATGGAGGAATTACGGGATAAAATGGCTGTGCCCCGATTTTAATACATTCTGCCAAGCAGCCTTTTTGCAACTGTGGCTCGCAAGCCACTTCTGCGGCTCCGCTTCTGCGGAAAAGGCCTCGCAGATGCGGCTTCCCTCTAAGCCGGCCCCGTTCTCTTCTGCGCTCAGCGGCTCGCATCTGCGAGTCTGCTTTTGCGACTTGTACCGTCGCATCTGCGCCCAATCCGCTTCTGTGGTCTCTTCCTTTGTACCTGTGGGCTCGCACCTGTGGCTGCTCTTGCGCAGGTGCAATCGTACCAGAAGCAAAAAGCTTCTGCTTTTCTACCAAGTCCAAAATTAGTCCGAGCCTCGTCTGATTAACACCCGAGGCCCCCGGGGCCCCGTCCGAACATACCAACAAGTTTGAAATCTTAAAACGGACTCGCTCAACCCTCGAAATGTGTAAAACAACATCAAAACTAAGAATCATACCCCAAACCAAATTGATTCAACTTAGAAATTTC
This sequence comes from Nicotiana otophora, assembly GCA_000715115.1. Lineage (NCBI taxonomy): Eukaryota > Viridiplantae > Streptophyta > Magnoliopsida > Solanales > Solanaceae > Nicotiana > Nicotiana otophora. The sequence continues at coordinate 111,104 of AWOL01S0018526.1, forward strand.
AAATTCTTCAAGCGTACTCCGAACGCGCTGAAACATACTTAAACTACTCGGAATGACACCAAATTTTGCGTGCAAGTCTTAAATCACCATATGGAGCTATTCCCAGACTCGTAATTCCAAACGGGCCTCATTTACTCCAAAATCTACTCCAAACCAAATTTAAAGAACCCTAAACCTTTAAATAGTTGATTTTCACTATTAAGCGCTGAGACGCTCCCGGATTGTCCAAAACCTGATTCGAACATACGCCCAAGTCCATTATCATCATACAAACCTATTGGAACCGTCAATTCCCGACTACGGGGTCCTTTTCTAAAAATGTTGACCGAAGTCAAAATTGGCCTCTTAAAACTTAATTAAGGAACTAAGTGTTCCGTTTTCAACCAGAACACTTCCAAATCCAGAACCAACCATCCCCGCAAGTCATAAATTAGTAAAAGCACCTACGGGGAGTTTTATTTAGGAAAACGGGGTTCTAAAAGTCAAAATGAACATTTGGATCATTACAAATTTCTTCAAGGTCTGTGGAAGCCCAACTACGAAGTCCATGGTGATACGCTCCCATTTGCACTCCGGAATATTAAGCCTCTATTGCTCGTACTTCACTTGCTGACAATTTCAGCATCGAGCTACAAATTCCACTATGTCTTTCTTCATTCTCCTCCACTAATAGTGCTACCTCAAGTCCTGATACATCTTCACGGCACCCAGATGAATGGAATACCGTGAACTATGGGCCTTCTCAAGAATCAACTCACGTAGCCCATCCACATTGGGCACACAAATCCAACCCTGTATCCGCAACACCCTATCATCCCCAATAGAAACCTCCTTGACATCACCGTATTGAACTGTGTCCTTAAGGACAAGTAAATGGGGGTCGTCATACTGACGCTGTCGGATGCGATCATATAAAGAAGACCGGCAAACAACGCAAGTTAGAACCCGACTAGGGTCCGAAACATCCAACCTCACGAACTGATTGGCCAAGGCATGAACATCTGATGCAAGAGGTCTCTCACCAATAGAAAATAAATGAAAGGCTACCCATACTCACCGCCTTCCTACTCAAGGCATGGGCCACCACATTGGCCTTCCTGGGATGATACAAAATGGTAATATCATAGTCCTTTAGATGCTCTAATCATCTCCGCTGCGTCAAATTTAGATACAATTTCTTGAAAAAGTGTTGAAGACTTTGATGATCTATAAATACCTCACAAGACACGTCATAGAGATAATTCCTCCAAATCTTTAACGCATGAATGATGGCTGCCAACTCCAAATCATGAACGGGGTAGTTTTCTCATGAGGCTTCAACCGGTGTGATGCATAAGCAATAATTATACCCTCCTGCATCAAGACACACCCAATACTGATCCGAGAAGCATCACAACACACTATATAATAACTTGATGTTGAAAGCAAAACTAGAACTGGAGATGTGGTCAAGGCAGTCTTGAGATTCTAAAAGCTCTCCTCACACTCATCCGACAAACTGAATGGAGCACCCTTTTGGGTCAACCTGGTCAAAGGCACTACAATGGACTAGATACCCTCCACAAAGCGATGATAATATCCGGCCAAGCCGAGAAAACTCTGAATCTCAGTAGCTGAAGACGGTCTGGGCCAACTCTGAACCGCCTCAATCTTCTTTGGATCCACCTTAATCCCCTCACTGGACACCACGTGCCCTAAGAACATCACCGAATTAAGCCAAAACTCACACTTGGAGAACTTGGCATAAAGTTTCTCCTCCCTCAACCTTTGTAGTACAATCCTCAGATATTATGCATGCTCCTCCTAGCTACGTGAGTACATCGGGATATCATCAATAAAGACTATGACAAACGAATCAAGATATGGTTGGAACACACTTTCATAAGATGCATGAATGTTGTTGGGAGACATCACAAGGAACTCATAGTGACCATAGCGGGTCCTGAATGTCGTATTCAGAATATTCGAGTCCCGAATCTTCAACTGGTGATACCCAAACCTCAAATTAATCTTAGAGAACAATCTAGCTCCCTGAAGCTGGCCAAATAAGTCATCAATGCGCGGCAAAGAATGCTTGTTCTTAATTGTAGCTTTGTTGAACTACATATAGTCGATGTACATCCGCATAGTACCATCCTTCTTATTCACACCTTAATCCCCTCACTGGACACCACGTGCCCCAAGAACGTCACTGAACTGAGCCAAAACTCACACTTGGAGAACTTAGCATAAAGGTTCTCCTCCCTCAACCTTTGTAGTACAATCCTTAGATGTTGTGCATGCTCTTTCTAGCTACGTGAGTACACCGGGATATCATCAATAAAGACTATGACAAATGAATCAAGATATGGCTGGAACACACTGTTCATCAGATGCATGAATGTTGTTGGGGCATTGGTCAGCCCAAAAGACATCACAAGAAACTCATAGTGACCATAGCGGGTCCTGAATGCCGTCTGCAGAATATTCGAGTCCCGAATCTTCACCTAGTGATACCCAAACCTCAAATCAATCTTAGAGAACACTCTAGCTCCTTGAAGCTGGCCAAATAAGTCATCCATGTGCGGCAAAGGATGCTTGTTCTTAATTGTAGCTTTGTTGAACTGCATATAGTCGATGCACATCCGCATAGTACCATCTTTCTTCTTCACAAACAAACCTGGTGCTCCCCAAGGTGACACAGTAGGCCTAATGAACCCCTTATCAAGAAGCTCCTGAAGCTGCTTTTTCAATTCCTTCAACTCTCTTGGTGCCATACGATACGGAAGACTAGAAATGGGCGGAGTGCCCGGCACCATGTCAATACCAAAATCAATATCCCTATTGGGCGGCATGCCCGGCAGGCCTGCAGGAAACACACCCGGAAAGTCTCGCACTACTGGAACAGAATCAGTGGCAGGAGTATCATCACCAACATCCCTCACAAAAGCCAAATATGGCAAACACCCCATCACAACCATCCGTTGGGCCTTTAAATATGAATTCACCTTACTGGGAACATAGTCTAGAGAACCCCTCCACTCGATCCTAGGTAAACGTCACAGTCTTAGTGTGACAATCCAGAATAGCATGACATCGGGACAACCAATCCATGCACAGAACCACGTCAAAATCGACCATACTAAGTAATAAGAGATCAACTCTAGTCTCCAATCCTCCAACGGTCACCAACATGACTGATACATATGGTCCACAATAATAGAACCGCCCACCAGCGTAGATACATGAACAGGTGAAACTAAGGACTCGCGGGACAAATCCAAATAACGAGCAAATTACGATAACACATATGAATAACTAGAACTAAGGTCAAATAATGTGGTAGCATCCCTGTGGAATACTGAGACAATACATGTGATCACTGTGTTTGAAGCAACAACCTCTGGCCTGGTAGGGAAAGCATAGCATTAAGCATGTACGCCACCTGATCGGCCTCCCCCTCTAGGGAGACCTCTGGCTGCCTGAGCCCCACCCCGAGCTGGCTGAGCAGGTGGTGTAGCTGCTGGTACTGGTATCATTGGTCGTGAACTCTGTTGTGGAACCCCACTCAAAAGTCTAGGGAAATCCTTCTTGAGATGACTTAAGTCCCCGCATTTAGAACAACCTCTCCTCTGACGGAGCTGTTGCCCCTGATAACTCTAGGAATTGCCTGTAGAAATTTGGGAAGATGAAGCATGGTAAGAACTCTGTGCTGGTAACGCACTAAATGATGACTGGCCCAAATGAGCATTGTAGGAATTATGGCTAACTGATGTACCACGATGAACTGGACAAGCCATGTGAGCAGGCCTATAAGGACGACCCCTACTGTGATAGGACTTTCCTCCAGAAGAAACACCACTGAAACCCCCCCTGAACCACGAGGACTCTTATCCTTCCTCTCATCACGCTCCTGACTACGAACCTACTCAAGCCGTCTGGCAACATCAACCACCTCGTCGAACCTAGCACCTGATGCAATCTCTCGAGTCATGATGAAACACAATCCATAGTTGAGACAATCAATGAACCTCCTAATCCTCTCCCTCTCTGTGGGAACCAACCAGCTCGCGTGAAGAGCTAACTCTGAAAATATGATCTCATACTAGGTCACGGACATACCCTTCTGGCGTAGCTGCTCAAACTGCCTACGCAGCTCCTCCTTGTGGGTCTGTGGAACAAACTTCATTAAGAACATAACAGAGAACTCATGCCATGTAAGTGGTGAAACACCGACTGTCCTGCTAAAATCATAGGCCTCCCACTATCAAAAGGTTGCCCAGATAGCTGAAACATAGTAAATGAGACTCCACTAGTCTCCAGAATACCTGCCGCACGAAGAATCCGCTGGCACCGATCTAAGAAGTCCTGATCATCCTCTAACTCAGCCCTACTGAATGATGGAGGCTTGTGCATCCCAAACCGCTCTAGCCTCTTCTACTCCTTGTCACTCATCGGTGGACCCACCGGGGCATGCTCAGCTACAATAGGCTGGGTTGGTTGTACCCTTGGTGTCTAAAGTCCCTGAACCACCTGCTCTGGAATACGGGCAGCGGGAGTTTGAGCACCTCCCTCGGCCTAAGAACTAGCTGGTGTGGCCAGAACTGAAACCGCCAGAGCAAGGCTAGCGCATACTATCAATATTTGGGCCAGAGCCTCCTGAAGGCATGAAACCACAATGGGCACAGCTAGTGCCTGAGCTGGTACCACCAACTCCACCACATCGGGTATCTGCTACTAAGCTGGAGCAACTGGTGGCTCCATAGGTGCCGCTCTAGCTATTGTACCAGCTACACCTCGACCTCTATAGCGGTCAGGCCTCTCGCGGCCCTAGCTAGTGGTACTAGTAGATGTTCACCCTATCCAATAACATGTGTCCTCACCATCTATGAGAGAGTAAAATATTAGAAGTTTAGTTTCCGGAATCGACAAATCCGCATGATAAGAATACAAGAAAGTGAAGTTTTCCTGCCCATGTGTAATCACCAATCCGCAAGACTCTACTAAACCTGCTCATGACTCGTAATACCTATGAACCTAGGGCTCTGATACCAACTTGTCACGACCCAAAATCTCAACCTGTCGTGATGGCGCCTGACACACCGTCTAGACAAGCCGAAACATGATAACGAAAGCAACATAATAACGAAATCCATATAAATAGCATAAACCTGAGGTCTCAATATAATAAAAACTTCTAATACAAGTAAATTCCCCCATAAAAGGGTATGTACGGAGTCATGAGCTATTACAACGGGATACAAGTCTTAAACTGAGAAATAAATACATTGTCTGAACTATAATAATAGTATGAAAGGAAAATACAAGTCAAACTGCGACCAAGGATGCAACTCTACCTCGTCTCTAGCATATAGTCCGACAAGCAATCCACTGTTGATAACTAGTCCCCACACCTAGATCTGCACAACTAAGTACAGAGTGTAGTATGACGACAACCAACCCAATGTACTCATTAAGTATCGTAAATAAATACGGCAATGTAAGAGAAGCACAAATTATTAATGATACTAGCTATCACCTGTGTAGTTTCATCCTATAAATCAGTAGAGATCAATATTGAAATCAAATAATAAAGATAAGTAAGAAAACATCCATGTGTGTATGTGTACAATTTCTCAAATACTTTGCTCAGGCAATATCTTGGCATATAGAGGTGATATGCAGTTAAATCAGATAAATGATCCAGGAAATTACAAGTAAAGATGACATGCAAAATCCAACAAAACACTAACTAGATTCCCTCACTTTTCCATATTCGTTCCAAACCACTGATCAGTATTCCCAATATCCGCGTGTACACCATCAAGAGAGAAACATGAGAGGGTGACCCTAGGGGGATGGATCCATATCTACACGCTGCACGGACAACTCAAGTGCTAATAATAGAACTCGCACGGACAACTCACGTGTTGCACGGATAACTCACGTGATGCACGGACAACTCACGTGCTGTACGGACAACTCACATTCTAATAACATCAATGTCTAGATCCGCATGGACAACTCACGTGCCAACAGATATAATCTGCCCGGCGTGGTCACAGGCACCCAGTCCAATCATATCACACATGAGCAAATAAATAAGTATACATGTATGAAATGAGTGAATATCAAATCTCATCCTCCTGGACTGGTATAAACGACATGCTAAAGTGTAGGCATGTGCAAGCATATTATCATGACTCAAACTGGCAATTTCATCAAAGAATAACATTCATCAGTTCATTCTGGGATTAAGCACCTATGTAGCCTTAAACATGGCTCAAATAGTTCACAAACATATCACAAGTGAGCGAAGCATCATAGCTTAAGGCTTAGCAGTCAAATTCTAGGCTTATAAGAGCCCGAGCACAACCCGAACATGAATAAATAATCCTGGTGCCCGCACATGGGTTCATCCCCACGCATGTGCGCACCCAATAGCACGTGGCTATCATAACAATTCAGGCAACTAGTGCATCAACCGAGTTTGGATAAGATACTTACCTCAAACAAATCAAATCACTCTGCTAGCAAGTCTTTCCCACGCGTATCAATCTCTTGAAGTCTCAAATATTGCAAAAAATAATGTAATACTATTAATATAAGCCATAGGAATTGATTCCCAATGATAAAGCTAAGATCTTTAACCAAAGTCACAAAGCCAACCCATAAGTCAACCCCAGGCCCACGTCTCAAAATCCAACAAAATTTACAAAATCCGAACAACGATTCAATAACGATTCCAATCATACTAATATCATTCAAATCCAATCTCAAATCACCTTTCAAATCCCCAAAATTCGGTCTACGAATTTTCATAATTGTTTCCCCAAACTTCCAACTCAAATCACTAATTAAATGACAAAAGTAATGATGGATTCATGTATAATAGCCAAATCCGAGTTAGAATCACTTACCTCGATGATTTCCTTGAAAATTCCTCGAATTATCACCAAAACCGAGCTCTCTAGGTCCATAAAAATGAAGAATGAACTTAACCATAGAACACCCCTTATCGGCCCAGCGATTTACACTTACGCAACGAGGAGGTCCGCACCTACGGAAAAGTGGAGCGCACCTACGCATCCCACTCAAGACCACCCCCTCCGCCTCTGCAGAACTATGCCCCCATCTGCGCCTGCGGAGGAAATACGCTCATGCGCTTCACTTCATCGCAGAAGTGACCTTGCTTCTGCTGAGACCTTCACGCTTTTGCGTTCCCAGTGCCCCCCACTCACTTCCGCACCTGTGCCTGAAAGGATGCACCTATGGAATCACATCTGCGGCCATTCCCACTGGTGCGAGCGCACCAGAACTGGGGTTGTTCAACAACTCCAAAATTCCACAATTCATTTCGATTTCAACCCGAATCACTCTCGAGGCCACCGGGACTCTATCCAAATATACCAACAAGTCCTAAAACATGATACGAACTTAGTCGAGGCCTCAAATCACATCAAACAACATCAAAAACATGAATCGCACCCCAATTCAAGCCTAATGAAACTAATGAATTTCCAACTTCTACAATCGATGACGAAACCTATCAAACCAACTCCGATTGACCTCAAATTTTTCACACAAGTCATAAATGAAACAACAGACCTATTCCAACTTTCAGAAAAAAATATGATCCTGGTAACCACAAAGTCAACTCTCGGTCAAACTTCTCAATTCTCCAAACTTCTATTTTTCCAATATTTGCCAATTCAAGCCAAAATCACCTATGGACCTCCAAATCCATATCCGGAAATACTCCTAAGTCCAAAATCATCATACAGAGCTATCGAAACCATCAAAACTCTATTTCGGAGTCATTTACATATAAGTCAACATCCGGTCAACTCTTTCAACTTAGGCATCCAACCTTGAGACTAAGTGTCCTAATTCATCCGAACATCCACAGAACCAAACCAACCACCCCGACAAGTCACATAACAACAAACAAATATAGAATAAGCAATAAATGAGAGAACAGGGCTATAATACTCAAACGGCTGGCCGGATCATTACAACGGTATATCAAACATTTGATTAATCGACGAAAACAGAAGTCTGATTCTTACTTTAAGCATTAACGCACGATCTAGAGTAAGGAAACATGCAAAAAATTTCTTAAATGTTTGTAGTCCCTCGTTTATAGAAGTGGAGCCCTCACAATGATAAATGAGACTCTACTGACACGGCTTCATAGACCCCTAAGACTCTCTCAACCTGATGCTCTAATACCAAGTTTGTCATGATCCGATTTCTAACCAAGTCGTAACCAGCACTCGGTGCCTTAACTTGACCGAGCAAACTATCTTGGCTCTTTTATTCTGCTATTTTTCTGTTGTGTTATGCATCTCAATAAAAATCAATATAATTTAAAGTAAATTCTTTTCTGAAACATCAAATGAAATAATATTCTGAAAACAAATTCATTATGGTATCTTAAATACATTGAAAAACCAATGTAATTCAAAGTGGACACCCATGACTCTGTTCTGACTCTGTCTATGAAGCCTCTAAGAAATATTGAGTAATAAGACAAAATTCTGGAATCAACGATCTCCACGAACTAAAATGGATCTCACCAAATCTTCTGGTAATGGGAGGAGAATATTTTAGCTCGTTGCCTGCTTACCTGCAAAATTCGTACCTACAATGACATAGGTCAATATAGGTTCCAATGAAGAGAACATAAGTACACCATAACGGTACTCAATAAGTAAAGAAATTCTCTCACTATAGCTGGAACGAGACTCTGAAAGAAGTATGTATGTATGATAAAAGAAAATTCTAAAAGCTTCTGATAAAGAGTTGAAACAGACAACTCATATATCTATCGTAAAATTCTTCTTGATGCCATTCATGAAAATTATCTTTCTTTTCTTTTCTCTTCTTTTCTGAAAAAATATAAAATTAAAAGTGATAAATATATAAACTTTCTCTAAACAATCCTTGTAAATTTTCTAAAGAATTTTTTTTTTCTTTTCTTTTTCTTTTATGGGAAGTTCCATTGATTTTGACATTTTTTCTGATTCTGATTCTGAAAATGTCATCATATGATCGATATGATGGACGATCCTAGCCCGATCGCCTGGACCCCATTCCTGTAGTGCCCCATAGTTCAAGATTGGAGCATGCTCGCATTCTTGTTCCGTACCAGGGAACTTCTATCATACTGCCTGACCAACTGTACACTAATCTCCTACTATAGAATGAGTATTTTGGGGTTACATAAATCACTAAAGGCTATGAACTCTTGTCAGAGATATAAGGAAACTTTCAAAATATGCTTCTCAGTAATTTGTAATGACCCGACCGGTCCTTTTGAGTGTTGTAGCCCCGTTCCCTCATTTACTACTTATTTTATGCTCAATTATCGTTATGTGACTTGTCGGGTAGTTAGTTCGGTTCTGAATATGTTCCGGAATGGGTTGAGACACTTAGTCTCAAGGTATGAAGCTTCAGTTGAAAAGGTTGACTGGATGTTGACTTATGTGTAAATGGCTCCGAAAAGGAGTTTTGATGGTTCCGATAGCTCCGTTAAGTGATTTCGAACTTAAGAGAGTGTCCGGATAGTGATTTGGAGGTCCGTAGTTGATTTAGGCTTAAAATGACGAAAGTTAGAAAATTAGAAGTTTTGGAAATTGAAAAGTTTGACCAAGAGCTGACTTGAGGTTAACGGGCTCGGATTTTAGTTCTGGTAGTTAGAGTAGGTCCGTTGTGTCATTTATAACTTGTGTGAAAATTTTGATTTCAATCGGACATGATTTGATAGGTTTCGTCATCGCTTGTAGAAGTTGGAATTTCCTAGTTTTCATTAGGCTTGAATTAAGGTGCAATTCATGTTTTTGATGTTGTTTGATGTGACTTAAGGCCTCAACTAAGTTCGTATCATGTTTTAGGACTTGCTGGTATGTTTGGTTGAGGTCACGGGAGCCTCGGGTGGAGTTCAGATGGTTAACGGAACAAAGTTTGGAATTGAAGGACTGTTGAAGTGCACCAGGTCTGGTGCGATCGCACCTGTGTAGTTTTGATCGTAGGTGCGAGCTCGCAGAAGCGGCTAGGAAGGAAGTGGGAAGTCGTCAGAGGTGCGAGGTTATTTTCCGCACCTGCGTAGTCGCAAATGCGGCGTATTGGGCGTAGAAGCGGAGTTAGGTCAGCTGCGGGACTTACGCAAGTGCGATGGTATTTTTGCGCCAGCGAGAGCGCATATGCAAAGTTTGGGCCGCAGGTACGGCTGGTTGGCACTTAAGTGATTTCCGTGGAAGAAGGCTCTTCTCCGCAGAAGCGGAGCAGCAGGTGTGGCAGGTGAGTCCGTAGGAGCGAAAAAGGCTGGGCAGAGATTTAAAAATCGAGGGTTTGAGTCTTCTTCTCATTTTGAGAATTTTGGGGTGCGGACTTAGGCGATGTTTGGAGAGTCCTTCACCTAGATTGAAAGTTAAGTGAATTTTGATCACTTTTATCCATGTATTTTGATTACCCATTAATTTTCCCCCATAGATTTTGTGTCTTTGAAGTGAAAATTGGGGATTTTTGACCCATGTGTTGGAGATATAAATTTGGGGATTTGAATGATGATTTGGTGTTGGAATTTGATAAATTTGGTATGGTTGGACGCGTGGTCGAATGGGCTTCCGGATTTTGTAACTTTTATCGGATTCCGAGTTCCTGGGCCTGGGGGTCGACTTTTGGGTTAACTTTGTGACTTTTCCTTAAGATCTTAGTATTTTTATAGGGAATTAATTCCTTTAGCTCGTGTTGATTGTATCTAATTGTTTGTGGCTAGATTCAAGGAATTCAGAGGCTGATTCGCAAGGCAGGGGCTTATTGGAGTAGAGATCTGCACGGTTTGAGGTAAGTAACACTTCTAAACTTAGTTTTGAGGGTATGAAATCACGAGTTATGTGTATGTGATTGGTGTTGAGGTGACGCACGTGCAAGGTGATGGGCGTGTGGGCGTGCAACATAGTAATTGTGATTTAGTCGATTCATTGAACTGTGTAGCTATCTTATCTGAACATTATTACTGTACTATATGTGTTAAAGCACTTGAGTTATGATTTATGCTAGGAAACATGCTTAGGCTATATGCTTGTACTATTGGGACCCACAGTGGTCTATCTTTGTTATTGAGTTATTTGCTTAATTGTTGTTATGTACTCAGTCCCATTCATTATTGCATACTATTTCTTAGTCTATGTTACCATATATTGTCACATATTGTATCATTGATTTGGGTTACTTAGCATGAGTGTTGTGAGCCCGAGAGACTGGAGAGATGGATGACTGAGTGAGGCTGTGGGCCTGTTTGTGAGTAACATTTATTGCATCGGGCTGCACGCCGCAGCAGACTTTATTAATTCATGCCAGGATTTGGCTTATTATAGCGCTTGGGTTGGATCTGCCCCTCCGTAGTATGTATACCCACAGTGAGCGCAGTTGCTATTGATTCATCGGAAAGGGCCAAAACTGCCATTAGACTATTTGATTTGGTACAACTATTCCCTCTGTCCACCTATTGAGCTAAAACTGCCCCCATCGTTATCTTTCTGGTTCACTTATGCCTCTACGACTAATGGCCAATGCCAAATAAAACAATGTTTACTTAAATTATACGTGGAACCTTATTATTGGTCCAATTTTAAACCATGACCCCAATTTAATAAACTCACCCTTAACCCATTTTTTTACCCAACCCAAAAATCCGACCCGCCTTAAAAAATGGCCAAACTCTTGATTGTCAAAAAAATTAACTTCTCCATCTTTCCAATTCTACCATCATCATAGCTTCCACCATCCCCTTTCCTCCATAGAAACCACACTGCCACCACAGATTTAGTCTCGGGGCAGTTTTGCTCTTTTTTCATATTTTTATCATCTTCTTCATTTTACATTTACCATTGGAGCTATCATTTTTAAAAATGTCCGCCAAAAGACCCTAGTTTTCACATTCAAATGTCACTTACAATGGTAAATCTTTTTTTTTCTCATCACATAAGATAATCAAAGAACCCATTATGAATTCATGGGCTTTAAATTCCGGAATCCAGTTTGATCTTCACAATTGTTATAAATTTTGCAAACTCTTAATATGTTGTTAGACCCAAATGATAATTTATTGTAAAACATAAAACTTTTATGGCCTAGGTACTCCGCCTTGAACAAAATCCTTATTTTATAACAAAGGAAGGACATCAAATTGGAAAAAATTAAAAAAATTCTAATCGGACCCTTTCGATTAGTATAATATTCTCGCTGTTATTGTTCAAAAATGGAGGAATGGAGCAAACATGTAAATCATGGTTGTGGTGGTAGCATGGTTGTTATGGAGGAAAGGGGGTGATGGCAACTATGGTGATGATAGAGTTGAAAAGATGGAGAAGTTAATTTTTTTAACAATCAAGAGTTTGGCTATTTTTTTAGGTGGGTCGGATTTTGAGGTTTGGGTTAAAAAAAGGGTTAAGAGTGGGTTTATTTAATTGGGGTCATAGTTTAAAATTGGACCAATAAAACTTTGCCACGTGCAATTTAAGTAAAAAATTTCTTTATTGGGCATTGACCATTAGTTGTAGGGGCATAAATGAGCCAGAAAATTAACGGTGGGGGAATTTTTGGCTCAATAGGTGTCACGGCCCAATTTCACATATAGGTCGTGATGGCGCCCAACATCACCGCTAGGCAAGCCAACTATTGAATTAAACATATATTTCCTCTTTTAATAAATTTCCGAGTAATTAAACTTTCCTTACTTGCAAGATTTAAGAAAATAGAAAGTGTAAATAAATAAAAACCAAAATAATAATTTCAGACCACAATTCTACTAGTGTATGTGCCAAGACCTGGTGTCACAAGTGTATGGGCATCTAGTAGATTATACAAAATTTCAAGTATTGTCTGAACATAATAGACAGAATACAAATAAAAAGAGAGACACTAGGTCCTGCGGAACGGCTCAGGAAAGGCAGCTCACCACTAGGCCTCGGGATAATGGGGATGCACACCGGTAGGATCACCCGATGTACCTATCTCAGATCTTGCACAAAAAGTGCAGCAAGCGTAGCATGAGTACGTAAACAACGTGTACCCAGTAAGTATCAAGTCTAATCTCGAAGAAGTAGTGACGAGAGGTCGACTTTGACACTCATTATGGGTCAATAATATTAAGATAAAGATTTTTAAACAAACATGGTTTATGTGAATAACAATAATTTTCTTAACAAGCAGAAATAAATAATTCTTTCATAATTTAATAATTTTCTATAAATCATTTATCTTCACAAGCTGCAATAAAATGTCAAAGCATCGTGTAATTGTTATTATTAAGTACGATTTATGCCGAGGTCATACGGTCCAATCCAGAGTGACATGTACACTGCCGAGGGACGTGCGACATGATCCATAGATGCATCTATCTACTGCCGAGGCGTTCGGCCCGCTCCACAAGAAGAGAAGAATATTTTATAAGCATTTGACTTAAACATTATTAATGATTTATATCCAAGGTAATACAAATTTCATTAACTACCTTTCAAAATTTCTCTAACAAGTTCTAATATAATTTAGGCATTTTCATTTAACAAGTATAGTGCAGAATTCCAAATAGTTCATGAATTGGGTCCTAAAACTACCCGAATAATAGCATAATAGTAGCTACGCACGGACTCTCGTCACCTCGTACGTACGATCCCCCCACAATTAGAAACAAATATTTATTTACAACACCTATGGGGTAAATTCCCTCTTACAAGGTTAGACAAGAGACTTACCTTGTCTCAAAGTTTACTTCCCGATAACAATTTCGCGTTAAAGCCTCAATTGGTGCCAAAATATCCGAAACTAGCCAAATATTAAATAAACTTTAATCAATAAATAGTCAAAATCTCATAATTTATCTATTAGAGTAATTACCCAACCCAAATTGGTAAATTTCCTAAAGTTCACCCTGGGCCCACGTGCCAGGATTTCGGAACTTATCGGAGGAAATTGTCACCCATAACCTCAAGAACGCAAATTTACAATTTTCATCCCATTCTATAACTATTTTTGTGGTTAAAATCTCATTTTTATCAAAACCTAAGTTTTTCATCTAAACCCTTGATTTCCATAATTTACATGTTAAAATCTACTCATAATCTATGTATTTAACTCACAATAAGTAGAATTAACTTACCTCCAAGTTGCGTGGTGAATACCCATCCCAAGAAGCTCCAAAATCACCCAAGAATGAAGAAAATGGACTCAAAAATGGCTAAGCCCCGTTTTAAGACATTTTGCCCAGCGATTATTTTTCGCTTCTGCGGCTCGACAACCGCATATGCGGAAAGGCCTCACAGATGCAGTCCTTCCCCTTACCCGGCTCTTTCGCTTCTGTGGCCAGCGGCTTGCTTCTGCGAATAGCGGCTCTCAGATTGTCTAAAACCCGATTCGAACATACACCCAAGTCCAAAATCATCATATGAATCTATTGGAACAGTCAAATCCCAATTTCAAGATCGTTTACTCAAAATATTGACCAAAGTCAAACTTACCCTTTTAAAGCCAAACTAAGGGACCAAGTGTTCCGATTTCGACCCGAACCCTTCAACTTCCTGAACTAACCATCCCGCAAGTCATAAAATAGTAAAAGCACATACGGAGAGTCTTATTTAGAGGAACAGGGTTCTGGAAGGCAAAACGATCGGTTGGTTCGTTACATTCTCCACCTCTTAAACAAACGTTCGTCCTTGAACAGGTTTAGAATTATACCTGGAGTGTTGAATAAGTGTGGATATCTGCTCTGCATGTCCTCCTCGGCCTCCCAAGTCGCTTCTTTGACTGGTTGGCCCCTCCACTGAACTTTTACCGCAGAAATTTTCTTGGACCTCAACTGGCAAACCTGCCTATCAACAATAGCAACATATTCTTCTTCATAACCCAAGCTCTCATCTAGTTGAACTGTGCTGAAGTCTAACACATGTGACAGGTCGGCATGATTCCTCCGGATCATAGATACATGAAAAATTGGATATACTCCCGATAGACTAGGAGGCAAAGCAAGCTTGTAATCAACCTCCCCAACTCGTCTCAACACTTCAAATGGGCCTATAAACCTTGGGCTCAACTTGCCCTTCTTCCCAAATCTCATGATTCCTTTCATCGACGAAACTTTCAAGAGAACTTTCCCACCCACCATAAATGATAAATCACGCACTTTCTGATCCACATAACTCTTCTGTCTGGACTATGCTGTACGAAGTCGCTCCTGAATCAACTTTACCTTGTCTAAGGCATCCTTCACCAAATTAGTACCATACAACTTAGCCTCACCGGACTCAAATCATTTGATGGGCAAACGGCATCGCCGACTATATAAAGCCTCAAATGGAGCCATCTCGATGCTGGATTGGTAACTGTTATTGTAAGCAATCTTGGCCAAAGGCAAGAAACAATCCCACTGACCTCTGAAGTCAATAACATATGCTCTGAGAATGTCCTCTAAGATCTGAACATTCCTCTACGACTGCCCGTCGGTCTGCGGATGAAAGGCTATGCTGAGCTCTACACGAGTCCCAAATTCACTTTGTACTTCTCTCCAAAAATGTGAAGTAAACTTAGGGCCTCTATCTGATATGATGGAAATTGGCACACCGTGCAACCAAAGTATCTCCTGAATAAAAATTTAGGACAACCTCTCTGAAGTATACGTAGTCACAACCGAAATGAAGTGTGCCGACTTGGTCAACCTATCAACAATGACCCAAACTGAATCAAACTTTCGCAAGGTCCATGGCCAATAGTAACTTCCTTGGAACCACCCCGTAGTACTGTCTCTCGAAGAACTAACATGTGTGGATCATCAAACTGGCAAGGCTTGATCCGCTCAAATAGTGAAGACTGGACAACAACACATGCAAGAGCTCGGCTGGGCTCTGAAATATCGAGCCTTACAAGTCTGTTAGCCAAGGACTGAATGTCCAAAGCTAATGGCCTCTCCTATGCTGAAATGAAGGCCAAACTACCCATACTCTCCGTCTTTCTACTCAAGGTGTCTGCAACTACATTTGCTTTGCCCGGATGATAAAGGATAGTAATATCATAATCTTTTAGTAAATCAAGTCATCTACACTGCCTCAAATTTAGATCCCTCTGCTTGAACAATTACTGTAAGCTACGATGATCTGTGTAAACCTTATAGGACACCCCATAAAAATAATGCCTCCAGATTTTAAGAGCATGAACTATCGCGGCCAACTCTAAATCATGTACCGGGTAATACTTCTCGTGGGGCTTCATCTGATGTGAAGCATATGCAATAACTTGCCCCTCTTGCATCAATACACAGCCCAAACCAACGGGTGAAGTGCCGCAGTACACAGTATACATCTATTAACCGAAAGGCAACACTAACACTGGTGCTGAAGTCAATGCGATCTTGAGCTTCTAAAATCTCACCTCACAATCATTGGAACATCGGAACGGAGCACCCTTCTGGGTCAATCTGGTCAAAGGTGCTACAATAGATGAAAAACCCTCCACAAACCGACGATAATAACCTGCTAACCCCAGAAAACTCCTCATCTCCGTCGCCGAAGTGGGTCGATGCCAATTCTGAACTGCCTTAATCATTTTGGGATCAACTTTAATATCCTCGTCTGATACAATATGCCCCAAGAATGCTACAAAGTCTAGCCAAAACTCATACTTGGAGAACTTAGCATATAGTTTTTGTTCTCACAAAGTCTGAAGCACCACTCTCAAATGATGCTCGTGCTCCTCCAAACTATGCAAGTAGATCAAAACGTCATCAATAAAGACAATGACAAACGAATCAATATATGGTCTGAACACCATGTTCATCAAATCCATAAATGCCGCTGGGGCGTTAGTCAAGCCGAAGGACATTACCAAAAACTCATAATGGACATATCTAGTACGGAAAGTAGTCTTCGGAATATCCAAATCCCGAATCTTCAACTGATGATACCCCAATCTCAAGTCGATCTTTGAGAACACTCTGGCACCCTGCAACTGGTCACACAAATCATTAATGCGCGGCAGTGGGTACTTGTTCTTAATGGTAACTTTGTTCAACTGGCGGTAATCAATGCACATCTGCATAGTCCCATTCTTCTTCTTTATAAATAATACCGGTGTGCCCCAAGGCGACGCACTCGGCCTGACGAACCCTTTTTCTAACAACTCCTCAAGTTATTCCTCAACTCTTTCAACTCTTTTGGAACCATACGGTACGGTGGGATAGATATAGGCTGGGTACCTTGAGCCAAATCAATATAGAAATCAATATCATGATCTGGTGGCATGCCTGGAAGGTCAGAAGGAAACACATCAGAGAACTCCCAGACTACGGGCACTGAATCAATCGACGGAGTCTCTACAGTAATGTCCTGAACATAGTCCAAATAGGCTAAACAACCCTTCTCAACCATGTGTCGAGCCTTCATAAAGGAAATAACCCGACTAGATGCACTGACAGATGAACCCTTCCATTCCAATTAGGCAACTCTGGCATCGGTAAGGTAATAGTCTTGGCATGGTAATCTAGGATGGGATGGTATGGAGATAACCAATCCATGCCTAGGATGACCTCAAAGTCGGTCATATCAAGCAGCAGAAGATCTGTTCTAGTTTCGTAACCACAGAATGTAACAATGCAAGACTGGTAGATCCGATCCACAACAACAGAATCCTCCATAGGAGTGGAAACATAAATAGGAGTTCCCAAGGACTCACGAGAAACACCTAGGAAATGAGCAAATAGATGACATATAGGAATATGTAGACCCTGGATCAAATAATAGTGAGGCATATTTATCGCAGACAGAAATAGTACCTGTGATCACGGCATCTGAGGCCTCTACATCTGGTATGGCCGGAAAAGCATAGAACCGAGCTGGAGCGCCACCTGACTGGCCTCCACCATTAGGACGGCCCCTACCCACCTGCCCTCCGCCTCGAGGCAGCCAGACGGCTGGTGGGGCAACCGGTGCAGTAATCATGGGCTGCTGACCCTACTCTACTGGCCTACCCCGAAGCCTGGGGCAGAACTTCCGCATATGATTGAAATCCTCGCACTCGAAACAACCTCTTGGTACGGTGGACTGCTGACTTGAAGTCTGGCTCTGATGACCTGAATACCCACTGGAGGAACCCTGAATAGCTAGTGGGCGGTAAGAACTCTCCGTCATAGCACTTAAATAAGGTCGCACTGGAGCACCCCGAGGAAGCTGTGGTGCATGGTATAGGGGTCTGCTGGACTGACATCTCACGAACTGACCTCTACCCCCAATCGGGGCACCTCCGAACTCTCTAGAATATCGAAACTGCTTGTCTCTCATAGCCTGCTCTCGACCCTCAATCCTTTGGTCTATCTCTACAATCAGCTCATAATAAGCCCCCATCTCAACCTCTCGGGCCATAGTGGCTTGAATACCAGTGTGCAAACCTGTAACAAACCTTCATACTCTCTCTGCATCAGTAGGTAATATCATAAGTGCATGGCGAGACAACTCAGAGAACCTCGCCTCATAATCAGTCACTGACATCTGACCCTGCTGGAGCTGCTCGAACTAAAACCGCAACTCTTCCCTCTGGGAGGGTGGAATATACCTATCCAGAAAGATATAAGTGAACCTGTACCAAGTCATGGGAGGAGGATCTACTGGTCTACCAAGAAGATAGGACTGCCACCATCTACGGGCCCTGCCCTCCAGCAAAAAGGTAGCAAAGTCTACCCCATGGGACTTTAATATCCTTATATTGTGCAGTTTGTCCCTGCACCAATCAACGAAGTCCTGGGGATCCTCATGTCGCTCACACCCAAAAGATAGGAGGATGTAGCCCTGTCCATCTGTCCAATAGTTTCTACGGCTCATCGGCCGCAACTGGTCTGGGCTCAGGGGTAGCTGCTGCCACTGGCTGGGCCCCACCTATGGGTAGTACACCCTGCGTCTGATGTACAACAGTTTCATGCCCATGAGCCTGCGCGGTAAGGGTCTATGCTCCCCCTCCCGCCTGAGATGTGACTAGGTTTGCTGGAAATAAACTTTCGAGAGGCAACTACAAAAGCTAAGGCCAGTTTTTTGAGGTGCGAATAACGAGTTTGTGCTCCTGGAAAACTTTTGCTAATATAATAGACAGGAGATTGCGTACCTTCGTCCTCCTGGACTAGAACGATACTTACAGCTACCTCCGAGACCGCTAAGTATATTAGCAGTTGTTCACCTTCCCCCAGATTTAATAGTAGTGGAGGGCTTGATAGATAATGTTTCAGGTCTTTTAAGGCCTGTTGGCATTCTGGAGTTCATTTGAAGTTGTTCTTCTTCTTCTTCTTCAGGAGTGAGAATAAATGATGACATTTTTTTGAAGATCGAGAGATGAATCTGCTCAAAGCGGCAAATCTTCCGGTTAGCCTTTGGACTTCTTTCACGCTTATCAGCTGGTCCGGGATATCCTCGATGTCTTTGATCATATCGGGGTTTACCTCGATCCCGCTTTGTGAAACCAGGAAACCCAAGAATTTACCGGAGCTAACCACGAACGCTCATTTTTTGGGGTTGAGTTTCATGTTGTGCTTCCTCAAGATATCGAAGGTTTCCTGGAGGTGTTTTAAATGGTCACATGCATTCAAAGACTTGACCAACATGTCATCTATGTATACTTCCATTGTTTTGCCTATTTGTTTCACGAACATCTTGTTCACGAGCCTCTGATGAGTGGCTCCAGCATTTTTAAGCCTGAAGGGCATCACATTATAACAATATGTGCCAAAGTTCGTTATGAACGAAGTTTTTTCCTGATCTTCCGGGTTCATCTTAATTTGAATGTACATGGAATAGGCATCGAAGAAACTCATTCACTCGTGCCGATCATGGCGTCAATCATTTGATCGATGTTCGGTAGTGGAAACGAGTCTTTTGGTCAAGCCTTATTCAAGTCTTTATAATCTACGCACATTCGAAATTTTTTATTCTTTTTTGGAACTACAACTACATTAACTAGCTAGTCGGGATACTTTACCTCCGGGATTGAAATGATGTAAAGTAGCCGAGTTACCTCTTTTATAACAAACCTGTTTCTAACTTCGGCTATTGGGCGCTTCTTCCGCCTTACCGGTGGGACGCTTGGGTCCAGGCTTAGCTTGTGCATGGACACCTCTAGTGGGATATCTATCATATCCGCATGCGACCATGTGAAACAATCAATGTTGGTTTTAAGGAAATTAATAAATCCTGACTATAGCTCGGGGTTGAGTCTTATCCCCAAGTGTAATTTTCTCTCCAAGAATTCCTCGAACAAAGCCACTTGTTCGAGTTCTTCTGTCATGGACTTGGTTGCGTCTGTCTCTTCCGGTACCTGAGAGTATCTCGGTACCTGATGGGATTTTGACGATTCCTCTCCTTTATCATCTTCTCTTGGCTCGGGAGTAGGCGTCGATTCTTGTAATTGCTATTTGTTGAGTTCCTTCCCCTTACTGATGGAAATCGATACCGCATTCATTTCTCTCGTTGTCGGTTGGTCCCCTCTTATTTGTTTGATTCATTACGGGGTTAGAAATTTCAGTAGTTGGTGATATGTTAATGGTACGGCCTTCATCTCATGTAACCATGGTCTACCGAGAATTATGTTATATCCTATGTCGCCATTCACCACTTTAAATAAGGTGGTCTTTGTAACCCCTTTGGCATTTGTGGGAAACAGTATCTCCCCTCGGGTTATTACACTGGCCAAATTGAACCTGACGAGGAGTTTTATTTTCGGAATGATACTTCCGGTTAATTTGGCTTGCTCTAACACTCTCCATTGAATGATGTTGGTTGAACTTCTTGGGTCAACCAAAACACGTTTAATCTTGAAATCTAGAATATTAAGAAAAATTACTAGGGCGTTGTTGTGTGGCAGAAGAAGTTCATCGGCGTCTTCCTCCGTGAAGGTGATGTCATCTTCGGCAACTTTCCAGAGTCTCTTGCTGTGAGTTCTTGATACCTTTGTCTTCATGACAGCACAAAAAGTTACACTGTTGATCCCATTCCCCCCGAAAATTATATTGATAGTTAGCCGAGGAGGATTTTCCCTATATTTAAGGGTACTGCGTTGTCTCGGCTGAGGCCGTAATTGTTCTTGGTCCAGTCGCTCAAGAACTCCCTGAGATGGCCATTCTACAGTAATGTTGCCACCTCCTCACATAGATGTCAGCAGTCCCCAGTTCTGTGACAGTGAGTTCCATGATATTTGCACCATAAGTTGGGATTCCTCTGGCTGGGATCGAATCTGATTGGCCTCGAGAACCATGCTTCCTTGATTTCTTTCATTGTCGATACCTGTGCCACTACGCTGATGTTGAAATTATAATCCGACAACCTGGGATATAAGGAATCCCGGGTCCCCGGTACCTCTTTTTCTTGTAGCGACATGTTATTCCAACCACTGTCAGTTCTTATATCGGGAGCGAACCTATCCGAGGACCGGAACCCTTTTCTACCGCGTCCTTCGGCTCTCTCGTAAAGCAATAATCGGCCTTTGGAATATCGCCGGTCTACGTCAAAATCTTTTTTGAACTTATCCTGGTTCTTATCTCGGTCTCGTCCCTTGGTTGATGTCGAAAACCCGAGCTGATCATCTTTTATCCTTATGTTTGATTCATAGCGGTTATGAAAATTCACCCATGTGGTCTTTTGAAACTCAAGCAGGCTTTCCTTCAACTTTTGGGAGGCATCAGAGCTCTTCGGGTTCAAACCCTTAGTGAATGCCTCTCTGCCCACTCGTTTGGTACGGCCGCTAGCAGCATCCTCTCTTTCTGGAACCTAATAACAAACTCTTGCAGCAATTCGGGTCTCACCCTGTATGATCCTGAATATGTCTTTCTTCCGAGCTTGAACCTTTCTGGCCTGGCATGGGCCTTTATGAATGAATCTGTGAGCATTTCAAAAGAATCAATTGAGTGTTCGGGTACAAGCGAATACCATTTTAGTGCTCTCTTCGTGAGGGTTTCTCCGATTTTTTCAGTAAAACGGACTCAATATCATACTGAGCCAAGTTGTTTCCTTTCACCGCCATTGTGTAAATTGTGATGCGCTCCTGAGGATCTGAAGTCCTATCGTACTTTGGTATGTCTGGCATCTTGAACCATTACAGAAACAATTCCGGTGTTGCGCTCGGCTTAAATGGTAACTGGGTGTACTTCTTCGAGTCTGGGCCCTTCAAAACTGGTGGTGCATCTGGAATTTGATCCATTTGGGCATGAAACTCCTTCGTGTTTTGATCCATCCGCACATTCATTTCCCTCATTAATCTCATGAGTTCGGTTTTGAAGGGATCATTATCGTTGTCGTTATCGGATCGGTTACCAGTCCCCCCTCCCAACTTCATCGAAGCCGACCTCACCACTCGGTGTGTTGTTATCAACTCTTTGAGCCGTCTGATTTGCAGGAGCATTGGGAGGAATGGGGCCTCTTCCATTTGTATTGTTGGAAGCGCCTGATAATGCCTACTTCAGTTCTGTCATGACCAGGTCCTGCCTTGAGAGATGGCCCATTATGGTCTTTTGCTGCTCCCTCAAGATCCTTACCATTTCCCCAACATGCTCGTCCTTGGCGTCGTCAGGAGTCGTCTCCCGCATATGTCGGGAAAATTGTTCACCATGGACCGGAGTTGCCACGTCCTCCTCATTGCGGGTGTCACTGATTGAATCCTCATGTTGAGGCAGATTTTTGTGTGCCTCAACGTTATGCATGATATTGACATCGTTGGCTGCCATTTTATTAATTTTTTGCTATAAAACAAAGAATCAAACGAGTTAGAAATAGATGCAAGGATCAACTTAATTATGCAACTGTCTAAGCCCCACGGTGGGCGCCAAACTGTTTACCTATAAAACGATACAGTTGAATTTGTTATGTGGTTTATAGAAAAGCGAACTGATTTGATCCAAAGCGATAAATAAACTAAATTAAAAATACGACTTGGCATTAAAATCAAAAGAAATGATAGGCCTAGCTCTGGGAGCGACACTTCTGAGAACAGAAGTAAGAACAATATTAGACATAAAGTAAAGTTGTATTATTTAGCTTGAGAACAAAGTATAGCATAAGTTTTTCCAGAGATTTCGTGTCCTACAATAGTTGTTGAAGCTATTATTTATAGCTATACCTAGGGAACAAGATCCTAGGATCAAGCCCCTCGTTAATGACAATAAAGGGGGTCATTGATGAAGGTGTAACGGCAGGTCATGAATGCCAAAATTCTCTGCAACGGCTGCCTATTTAATATTAAAGAATATTCTTCATTAAATGTCATCTAATGACAAACATTCGTGTTGCTCCCATTTATTACGCTCCTTCGGGATTTATCCGACACCAACTGCAGCTATTGCCTTCGGTCTCGATTCTTACTCGACTCATCTTTCGTCTGTTTTCGATTCCACGTGTCACGCAATTATTCGATCATTTAATATAAACCAATTTTGCCCTATAGATTCTTTTTACTTTAGGAATGACTCTCTTTCAGTTTTTGTCTTTCTGAAGATCAATACTACTTATTTATGTTATTATGATTATATGTGTAACTTTAGTCAACAAAAATAAAATTAGTACTTTATTAATTTTTTCTCTTTGTGAAGATCAATATTACATATTTATGCTATTATGATTATACTGTTCTACAAAAACGTATATATTATTTAACAATGTATAAAAAGTATATACACTTTATACTAGTGTATAATGTGTATATTGCATGTACAGTATATACTGAACCTTTTTATTCATCATCATCTTCTCCTTCTTCTCCTTCTCCTTCTTCTTTTTTTCTTCTTCTTCTTCTTCTTCTTCTTCTTATATCATGGGTATTTTTGCTTATGTAATATCATATTTTCTTAGATTAGATCAATAAAACTTTCAGTAAAAAATAAAAATAGAATTACAACTTTTGTGTAATAGGAAGGAGGTCGGTGGTTACAGAGAAGTCGATTGGATTTTTGGGGCTGAAAGGTGGGCTTCGATGGGGGTTTTCACTGTGTTTAGAAGATTTGGTTATTTTGTAATTTTTAATAAGTGGAGAAGAGTATAAGGCGGCTGTCAAAAATTGGGCTAGTTTTTATTATGCATTCAGAAGTCGAAGTCTCTGCTAGAGTACTTTTGGGTTTTCGTTGCTAGCCGTTATAATTTATTTTGGCTTTGAATTATATGATTTTATATATGGCTACCGACTGGCATTATATTTCACCGGTGGCTAGATGTGATTTGTTTTAATTTTATTTCTCATAGTTGAGGGAGATATCTAAGCAGTCCACTAACAATAAGGGTATATTTGGTATCAGATTCAAAATAAGGTAAAGTTACTCTATTTTCTACAATCGAGGGATATTTTTAGCCCTTTTTCCTACATATATATTGACTCTAATAAAACTCCACCGCTAGTACCCATATACATATAAAATGAAACTAATAAAATCCTAATCCTTGGACTTTATTTATTAGAATTTTGTTCGTTCGTAATCAATGCTCAAAGATATATGAATTAGTTTATGATCGACTAGGGGAGCAGACAAACAATCCGTATTTTTTTTAATATCTCGCAACACTATTTTACATTTATGGAAACTGACCCATTACATTTACATATGAACTATAGTGGCCTACCGATCCTAAGAATAGCGTCCGCGGGGAAGTCCGGTCGATTTCCCAAAATACGCACAGCGGTGAAGGTGATGGGATCAATTTGCGGGTGATCTTCGAAATGTTACAAGCTCAACAGGCAGCGATAGCCAAGTTGCAGAACCAAAGCTGCGCGCCGAGCAGAATTGAGCCCGAGCCATCCCGAGAAGTCAGCTGCAGAAATGAACCGGTCATGAAGAGGTCGAATGAAAATGAATAGGGGACCAACCCCGAGATCATAAAGATACTCGAGGAGCTGACAAAACGGGTAGAATCGGGAGAGAAGAAAATCGAAGCCAATGACAAAAAAGTAGAAACCTACAATTTCAGGGTCGACCAAATCCCAAAAGCATCGCCGATATTAAAAGGCCTGGATTCTAAGAAGTTTGTTCAAAATCATTTTTCGCCGAGCGCAACTCCGAAGCCGATCCCTAAGAAGTTCTGCATGTCCGAGATTCCTATGTACAACGGAACAACCGACCCGAATGAGCATGTGACCTCCTACACGTACGCCATCAAAGGGAATGACTTGGAGGATGATGAGATCGAGTTTGTCCTTCAGAAAAAGTTCGAGGAAACTCTGTCAAAGGGAGCTATGATATGGTATCACAACCTACCTCATAATTCTATTGACTAGTTTGCTATGCTTGTAGATTCCTTTGTAAAAGCACATGCCGGGGCTATCAAGGTCGAGACCAGGAAGTCAGGCCTTTTCAAAGTGAAACAGAGGGATAATGAGATGCTCAGAGAATTCGTGTCCTGGTTTCAAATAGAACGGATGGACCTGCCTCAGGTCGCGGACGATTGGGTCGTTCAGGCCTTCATCCAAGGACTCAATGTTCGAAGCTCGTTGGCTTCACAGCAGTTGAAACAAAATCTGGTAGAATATCTGGTTGTTACTTGGGCCGACGTGCATAACCGGTATCAATCAAAACTCAGGGTCAAAGATGATCAGCTTGGGGCCCCTTCCGGGTCCGTTTATCCCATCAGAGCAGTCGACGGAGTCAAGAGAGACGTTGATCGTGAACCAAGATCAAACACGGGTCGGTATCAGCCATACAATGGAGACCGAAGAAGTAGTGGGTCTGGACGAAACCCTGTGAGAAGTGAAATGAGGAGTGATCGAGGTCAAAACAACCCGGGACTTTTTATATCATGGATATTTTTGCTTATGTAATATCATATTTTCTTAGATTAGATCAATAAAACTTTCAGTAAAAAATAAAAATAGAATTATAACTTTTGTGTAATAGGAAGGAGGTCGGTGGTTACAGAGAAGTCGATTGGATTTGATGGATTGTTTGGGCTAAAAGGTGGGCTTCGATGGGGGTTTTCACTGGGTTTAGAAGATTTGGCGGTTTTGTAATTTCTAATTATAAGTGGAGAAGAATATAAGGTGGCTGTCAAAGATTGGGCTAGCTGTTATTATGTATTCATGAGTCGGAGTCTCTACTAGAGTACTTTTGGGTTTTCGTTGCTAGCCGTTATAATTTATTTTGGCTTTGAATTATATGGTTTTATATATGGCTACCGACTGGCATTAGCTTTCACCGAGTGGCTAGATGTGATTTTTTTTAATTTTATTTCTCATAGTTAAGGGGCATATCTAAGCCGTCCACTAACAATAAAGGCATATTTGGTATCAGATTCAAAATAAGGGTAAAGTTACTTTAATTCCTATAATCGAGAGATATTTTTAACCCTTTTTCCTACATATAAAATGACTCTAATAAAACTCCACCGCTAGCACCCATATACATATAAAATTACCTAATAGAACCCTAATCCTTGGACTTTATTTGTTAGAATTTTGTTCGTTCGTAATCAATGCTCAAAGATTTATGATGAACTATATGGAAACTGACCCATTACTTCTTGTTTTGAATAAACTAATTCTGTCAGATTCATGGGAAGATATTGAACTGGCCGGCATTAAACTTGTATTTTAGTCGCATGTAATTGTTGTTTGTGTTTGGCAATTCTAAACTACTCCCTTACGTTACGCTGCCTGTATGATTAAAATAATCACACTTTTTTCAAGGTTTTAAAAATATTGATGGGTTGGTTAGTCCGAAAATTGTCGTTTTCATAAAACAGAGCTAGCTAACGTCTTTTTAATTCTTCGCCAAAGCAAACAACAAAAACAGGCAATCGGTAATAATGTAAAATATTTATAAAAATAAATTAAAGTACTACGGAATATAGTGCTTTTTCTAAGGTTCTTGGGGATAATGGTCAGGCATAACTCACCTAGTAGCAAAGGAAGCACACCACGTTTTGTTAAATCAAAGCTAGCAAAACACCGTGATGGATTTAGTTTGTTTTGTGAAGTATCTATGTAATGACGTTTGTAATATTCTTG
Organism: Nicotiana otophora; assembly: GCA_000715115.1. Taxonomy (NCBI): domain Eukaryota; kingdom Viridiplantae; phylum Streptophyta; class Magnoliopsida; order Solanales; family Solanaceae; genus Nicotiana; species Nicotiana otophora. The sequence goes on from AWOL01S0018526.1 coordinate 138,089, forward strand.
CCAGTATAAGCAACCTAAATATTCTTGGGGGCATCTCTATAGGATGTAATATTTTGAACATGTTCTAGTATTAGTATATGTTTACCCGAAAAACGGATAAAGTTGAATTTATGCGTAGTTCTAAGAATATGTGATATAGCTTAATACAAACTGTAAGGATAAAAGGAAATATCAAATATGGACTCCAAAGAGTGCAAAACAAACAAAGTTGTAAAGAAGACGATTTTTAGGACTAAGCAAGATGAATCAGTTTATGAGACTTAAAAGAATAACTCTTGAATATAAGAGGATATGGTGCTTGAATTACAATGTGAGCTGAAAAACTTTTTTTTACAGAAACGATAACCATCCCCTTTATAGTAGAGGGACCTTACTTTAAATATAATTAAAAATACTCAGTGTGGGACCCATGATAAATCAGCTTTTTCACAATTCTTGCCAAGATTCTCTCCTCTAGTGGGATTGCAACGGCTTTTGTCTGTGAGCTCGATCTTGGCTTGAGCTCGATTCTGACTCGAGCTCTCGATCTTGGCTTGAGCTCGATTCTGACTCGGACCCTTGAATTGATTCGGGTCAATGTTGGTCGGTCTCTCGATCATAAGCTTGATAGCTTTACTTTGTACCATAGTTCGATTTGGATTCGAGCTTAATAATGATATCGAACTCGACATTGATCGGCCCCTCGGGTTCAAAGCTTGTTGTACCATCTCCGGAACCCATCTCGAAGTCTCACTTCGATCGAGTATCTTTCGAACTCGATCAGATATATGAAGGCCGAAATCTATTTCGACCGTATACAGATAGTCCCCTCATTTCTCAGGAAGAATGTGGTGAAAAACGATATGATTTTTCAACGGCTTGATCGAATTATAAGCTGAAGTTTTCATCGAGATCGATCATGACGCACGTGATAGTTGTCCCATCGATATAATCTTTCAAGGCATTTAATGCATGTCAGACGGTGGTCGGCCACCGCTGATATTGAACCGCCATTGCTTAAACCTATAAATAACCCTTCCTTTTATCATTTATCACTTTTACATATTCAATCTTCCCAATTTCCCAAGTCCCTTTTCGTATTCTCTGGATTACCCGCAAATCTGTGACTTTTCTTTGCAAAAAGCCCCTCTTCAATTTTACCAAATCTTTGTCACTTTCTTCTATTCCTCACCTTTGAATTCGAAAATGGCGAAAACATCACAAACCATTCCTCAGAAAGAGAAGGCTTCATCTTCACAGTGTGCCGCCGATGAGACACCGGCAGAACCACGGCCTGAGGAGTGCGTTCCCGGGACGTGTGCTCTTACTTCTAATTTTAAGGTCGATAAAGGCTCATCAGTCCCTGACCGATGTGAGTCAGTATCGAGGTATATGTGTTCGATAACCGAGAAGCACCTCAAACAGCTAAAGAAAGATTATAATTGGTATAAAAAAGAAATAATAATTCCTACTTATGACGAAGATATCACCACTTATGTGAAAGGGTTTTTGAATGTGTATACTTACCGTTTCACGTTAGGTCCTCTCGATTCCATTATTATTGACTTTTGTCATCAATACCAAATAACCCTAGGCCAGGTCCATCCTACTTTTTGGCGGATCGTTATCTTGATCCCATACTTTGTGAAAAAAATCGAGGGGATATCGTTCACCCTCGACCATCTTATCTGATTGTACCGTCCTGGACTTTTTTGAGGAGGGTTAATAAAACTTCAGCGCCGGGCTACCAAGGCTCTATTCTCGAGCGTTGACAAGGACAGGGATCGGGGCTGGATGGGCAGGTTCGTTCGAGTGAGGACCTCGGACCTGATTCCGACCGAAAGGATGCCCTTTCCCAAGGAGTGGAATATGAAACGTTAGTGTGATCCTATTGTTACTTCCTTCTATTTTGTTCTTTCATTTCTTTTCTCATCGATACTCTTCTTTTTGTGATGCAGCGGTTCCCTAGATGCCCGAAGCAGTTCCCGATCTCAAGAACTGGGTACGAGCTCTTGTTTCGACCTCCATATATGCCGAGCGCTCATGGCGTGATTTGTCAAAGGGTCGGTGGGAGGCCAAAAATTATGGTAAGCCCCATTCTCGTACTCTTTGATAATTCGAACGAGATGCTTTCCAAACATTTTAATAAAGTTTTCCATATGCAAGTTTGGGCAAAGATGCGGTTTTGAGGCCCTTGTCCAATGAGGAAGAAACTTTGGCCTCTGTCCCAAAGCCGGTGAAGGAAAATAAAAGAAAAAGAGCCTCTGTTCCCGAAGATCCAAAACCGAAGAAGGGGACGGCTCATAAGCTGAACAAGAATGGCATTCCTTTGACCGTAGAATTAGTTTTGCATCTAAGGGATGAAGATGAAGAAGAAGAAGGAGAAGAAGAAAATGATGGGTCCGCGCTGGCGGCCCGAACGAAGAGAACCACCGATGCCCCATAGGCAGCTGGATCGATGATGCTTCATGAGGCTCCGCCTCGAACTGAGGGTATACCGGAGAAAGATTCGGGCGGAGTCCCTGAATTGTCGGAGATCGAAGACGCATCCCATCGGAGCCAACGGATGGGGGATATGTCCGAAGGGGCCCCTCGTGAATCCCTTCGAACCGAAGAGAATGCTCCAAGTTATTCATTTGGGGCAACAGCAATCGAAGACTCGCCAACCTTCCCCGCATTTTCCGCAGGGGTGATTCGGGAAGCCCAAGCTTTGGGGGCTCTCGATCTAGACAGGCCTCATGATAGAGAGGATCCTTTTTGTGACCTGTTTACCGGTATTGAGGACGTTGCTGGTACTAGTGATGAATCAGATCTTTTTCACGGGGTGCAACAGGCTTTGAATCAGGTAAGCCTTAAAATTATTTTGTCGGTACTACCTTTATGTTTACGTTTTGTTTCTAACTTCGTTTCTTGTTTCTTTACAGGCAGCGGCAGTTCATCGAGAAGTATGTTCTCGGTCCCAAAACGAGTTGCGTCGATACGAGGCCGACCTTCAACGGGTTACTGAGGAGAGGAACTCCCTAAAACTTCTCTTAGGGCAAAGGGAAGAGGAAATAAAAGACCTCTGAGCTGAGTTGGCCAAGGCTTACCGAGATCAGACCGATCTGTCTGAGAAGGTAATGCTACTTTTAAAAGTCTATGGGCTTGATACCGGAACAATGGCTAATTTTTCAGTCTCACAGTTGTAGCTAGAAATTGAGATGATCGGGAAGCTTCGTGAGGAGGTCAACGTGATAAAAGCAGAGTCTTTTCAGTGGAAAGAAGGTATGAACCGCTTTGCTGCAGAGAACGAAATGGATCAAGCCCAGTNATGATACCAGAACGATGGCTAATTTTTCGGTCTCACAGTTGTAGAAAAAAATTGAGATGATTGGGAAGCTTCGTGAGGAGGTCGACGTGATAAAAGCGGAGTCTTTGCAGTGGAAAGAAAGTATGGACCGCTTTGCTGCAGAGAAAAACATTGCTCGAGCCCAGTTATCATCGGCCTAAACCCAACTTCAAAGAATGAAGGAAAAAGGCCTGGTTCAAGCAAGAAGAATAGAGGAGCTCGAGGCTCGGTTGGCCTCCGAACTTGCCAAGGACAAATCTGATACCGTAAAGGCAAAGGCCGATGCGGATGCACTCGTGGCCATCTATCGGGCCGATGCTGAAGCTGCCTAGATAGAGGCAATAGAGGCAGTCAATACTGCCGACACTCGAGCATATTGGGTCGCTAAACTTGCTAAGTGTCGATCTCGGAGGGAGACCCTCGAGGAGATCCACGCTCGAGGTTTCGATCTTGCTGAAGAGATAAAAAGGACCAAAGAACTCGAAGCTGATGCTGAAGCCTTGGCTTCTGATGGTGACGATGACGATGATGATGATGCTGGTTGTAAGAGCGGGTCCGAGAACGGGGTGGAGCCCGGTGGAGAAGAGACCGCTCCCGATGATAACCCAGAAGCTTAGCCATTAGTTTCTATGTTCCAATTAATCATGTAAACAATCTTTGTATATATATACAAATATCGTTTTTCTTTTACTAACTTGCTTCCGCTTTCTTGCCTTGTGAAGATTTCATTCATGCCTTGAGAAAGTTTTCATAAGGATTTAGGCAATTTCATTGAATTCGGACTTCGTAGCCTTTATAACAGAGTAAGTGTTTGCTCGAACCTGAAATAAAAGTAGCCCGTAGGCTTAGTAGTCGAGTGTATGTTTCGAACTCGAAATAATGTAGCACGTAGGCATAATGGTTGAGTGAATGATTCGAACTCAAAGTAATGTAGCCCGTAGGCGTAATAGTCGAGTGAATGTTTTGAACTCGAAGTTATGTAGCCTGTAGGCGTAGTAGTCGAGTGAATGTTTCGAACTCGAAGTAATGTAGCCCGTAGGCATAGTGATCAAGTGAATGTTTCGAACTCGAATAGTGGTTGAGTGAATATTTCGAACTCTAAGTAATGTAGCCCATAGGCGTAGTGGTCGAGTGAATGTTTCTAACTCGAAGTAATGTAGCCCGTAGGCGTAGTGGTCGAGTGAATATTTCGAACTCAAAGTAATGTAGCCCGTAAGCTTAGTGGTCGAGTGAATATTTCGAACTCGAAGTAATGTCGCCCGTAGGCATAGTGGTCGAGCGAATGTTTCGAACTCGAAGTAATGTAGCCCGTAGGCGTAGTGGTCGAGTGAATGTTTCGAACTCGAAGTAATGTAGCTCGTAAGCGTAGTGGTCGAGTGAATGTTTCGAACTCTAAGTAATGTAGCCCGTAGGCATAGTGGTCGAGTGAATGTTTCAAACTCGCAGTAATGTAGCCCGTAGGCATAGTAGTCGAGTGACTGCTTGCTCGAACTCGGAGATTTATCTCAATCCTGTTTGTGTAATAAATCTCGAAATAGAGGAAGATTTCTTGGATATAATATATCGGTAAAGAAGAAAAACTTTCTTTGCAAGTCATTATACATGCGTTCATGTTTTGCGTCAGGGCTCGGGCCAACTACATGAGCATGGTTCATTTTGACCATTTGGCTATTAAACTTTTCCTATTGGGACCCCGTTGCTGCGAAATAACTTTCTTGCATCAGAACTTGATATATTTGAGGGATAAGCCCCCCCCCCATTATTCGAGGTCGATTGTAAAGAGGCCTCGGATACTGTCGTATTGTTTCCAAGTACAACACAATTATTGGTTTCCTCATTAAAACCTTTGACGAAAAACCCATTTGGAATAAAACCAGTCTAAGGGAAAAAGAGTGCAACGCGTGCTTTCAGACCTAAGGCTTCGTATTGAAGGATCCATCTTAGCTTTTGATCGGACTTCTGTAGGGGTTAGTTTTGAAATGTAAACGAATACGGAAGGGCCGTACCTTAGCAGTAGTATCGTTTTAGATGCGACACATTCCAATTGCTTGATAGTTGTTTGCCGTTTGTAATGCCGAGCTTGTATGATCCTTTTCCGACATTTTCGAGAACCTGTTATGGTCCTTCCCAGTTCGGTCCTAGTATTCCTTCATTTGGATTTCGAGTATTGAGGGTGACTTTCCTTAGCACTAAGTCCCCGGGCTTAAAATGGCAGAGCTTGGTTCTTCGATTATAGTATCTTTCGATTCGTTACTTTTGGGCGGCCAATTGGACGAGAGAAGCTTCTCTTTTTTCGTCTGATGATTCAAGGCTAGTGTTCATAGCCTCGTTATTTGATTCTTTTGTTGTATATCGAAATCTGGCACTAGGTTTGCCAACTTCCACTGTATCAAGGCTTCAGAGCCATATACTAAGGAGAACGGGGTTACCCCCGTACTAGATTTTGATGTCGTTCGATATGCCTAAAGGACTTCGGGTAGGATTTCTCTCCATTTTTCTTTAGCATCGTTCAGCCTCTTCTTTAGGTTTTGAATGATAGTTTTGTTCGTTGATTCAGCATGTCTGTTCCCACTGGGGTGATATGGCGTTGATAATATCCTTCTTAATTTGTGGTCTTCGAAGAATTTCGTCACTTTGCTGCCGACAAATTATTTTCCATTGCCACACACTATTTTGGTGGGTATCCCGAATTGACATACGATATGATCCCATATAAAATCTATAACCTCTTTCTCTCTTACTTTCTCGAATGCCTGTGCTTCAACCCATTTAGAGAAATAGTCAGTCATAAATAAAATGAATTTAGCTTTACCTGGGGTCGATGGCAGAGGGCCGACGATATCCATTCCCCATTTCATGAATGGCCATGGGGATAGGACTGAGTGAAGTTGCTCTCCGGGTTGATGGATCATTGACGCAAACCTTTGACATTTGTCACATTTTCGAACAAATATCTTTGCATCTTTGCCCATATCGATCCAATAATACCCTGCCCTGATTATTTTTCGGACTAATGAATCGGTACCGGAGTGATTCCTACAAGTACCCTCGTGCACTTCATGTAGGATGTAATCGGTATCTCTCGGACCTAAGCATACTGCCAATGGTCCATCAAATGTCCTTTGGTATAGCGTTCCATCTGAAGCCAACGTGAATCGAACTGTTTTGGTTCGTAAAGCCCTTGAATCTTTAGGGTCCGATGGGAGCTTTCCGTTCTTTAAATATCCAACATACTTATTTCTCCAATCCCAGGTTACTCTCGTAGAATTTATCTCGGCGTGACCTTCTTCGATCACGGATCTCGAGAGTTGAACGACAGTCCCCGAGCACAATTCACCTTCCTCGATCGATGATCCCAAATTCGCAAGTGCATCAGCCTCACTGTTTTGCTCTCATGGAACATGTTGTAAAGTCCATTGTTTGAAATGGTGCAAAGTGACATGTAATTTGTCCAAATACCTTTGCATTCTATCTTCTCAAACTTCGAAGGTTTTGTTTACTTGATTTATCACCAGTAAAGAGTCACATTTGGTTTTAATGACTTCTGCTCCCAAGCTTTTAGCTAGCTCGAGACCTGCAATCATGGCCTCATACTCGGCCTCGTTGTTAGTCAACCTGGTAGTTTTAATAGATTGCCTAATAGTGTTACCCATGGGCGGCTTTAAAACTTTGCCTAGCCCGGACCCCTTCACGTTCGAAGCTCCATCCGTAAAAAGGGTCCATACCCCCGATGACGTACCCGATTTCAACAAGAGTTCTATTTTGACTTCGGCCACGAAGTCTGCTAACATTTGAGACTTGATGGTCGTACGGGGTTGATATTCGATATCGTACCCACTTAGTCCAACGGCCCATTTGCCCAATCGGCCTGATAGTTCGGGCTTGAGCAAAATATTACGAAGAGGGTAAGTGGTTAATACGCATATGGGGTGACACTGAAAGTATGGTTTTAATTTTCTAGAGGCACTTATTAGTGCAAGTGCCAATTTTCTAGGTGCGGATATCTAGTTTCTGCTTCTCCTAAGGTCCGACTTATATAATAAACGGGAAATTGCATACCTTGCTCTTCTCGAACTAGGACACCGCTTACTACGATTTCGGATACTGCCAAGTACAAGCAAAGTTTTTCATCTATTTTTGGAGTATGAAGTAATGGCGAGCTTGATAGATATCGTTTTAACTCCTCTAATGCATGTTGGCATTCCAGGGTCCAAGCGAAATCTTTCTTCTTTTTGAGTAGAGAGAAATATTTGTGACTTCGATCTGACAATCGCGAAATGAATCGGCCTAAGGCTGCAATCCATCCCATTAGCCTCTGTACGGCTTTCACGTTGTCCACGATAGTGATGTCTTTTATGGACTTGATTCTATCGGGGTTAATCTCGATTCCCCTATTTGACACCATGAAGCCGAGGAACATGCCCGAACTGACCCCGAAAGCATATTTTTCGGGGTTGAGCTTCATGTTGTATTTCCTCAAAATCTCGAACGTTTTCTGCAAATAGGTCAAATGGTCCTCTGCGCACAGGGACTTAACTAGCATGTCATCAATATAAACTTCCATTTATTTACCTATTTGTTCTTCGAATATTTTATTTACAAGGCGTTGGTAAGTAGCTCCTACATTCTTTAGCCCGAAGGGCATCACATTATAACAATATGTTCCATATTTGGTGACAAATAAAGTCTTCTCCTGGTCTTTCGGGTTCATCTAGATTTGATTATACCCGAAATAGGCATCGAGAAAAGTAAGGATCCCGTGGCCGGCCGGGGCATCGATCATGCGATCGATGTTGGGCAGCGGAAAGGAATCTTTAGGGCACGCTTTCAAATCCTTATAATCCACGCATATTCTAAGTTTGTTCCCTTTTTTAGGCACTACAACTACGTTAGCTAACCATTCGGGATATTTCACCTCCCGAATGGATCCTATCTTAAGAAGTTTTGTTACCTCGTCCTTTATGAATTCGTGCTTTACCTCGTGCTGGGGTCTTCTCTTTTACTTCACCGGTTTGAACCTAGGATCCAAGCTTAGCCGATGCGTCGTTATGTACGGCGGGATCCCTGTTATATCTAAATGGGACCAGGCAAAGCAATCAATGTTATCGATAAGAAATTGAATAAGTTTCTTCCTGAGTTTGGGGATCAACCCCGTTCCCATGTATACCTTTCGTTCAGGCCAGTGCTCGATTAATGTGACTTGCTCCAATTTCTCAATCGTTGATTTGGTAGGGTTGGAATCATCGGGTATCGCGAAGGATTGAGGGATCCTCTGATCATCATCTTCTTCGGACTTCTAGTTATCTGGTCAGGTCAAAGCCGATGTCAGTGATTGCTATTTGGTATCTCGTTCCCTTTCTGAGCCCGATCCCTTTACTGGCGAAGGCGAGGATATTGATTTCGCTTCCTCGATGGAGAACATTTCTCTTGCGGTTGGTTGTTCTTCGTACACTATTTTGACTCCTCTCGATATTAGGAATTTAAGGACCTGATGTAGGGTCGAAGGTACATCTCTCATGTTGTGGATCCATGGCCTTCCAAAAAGGGCATTGTATCTTATGTCGCCTTCGATCACGTGGAACTTCATTTCCTGGATGGTCCCGGCCATGTTTATCGGTAGGATTATCTCGCCTTTGGTGGTTTCACATGCCATATTGAATCCATTTAGAACCAGGGTTACTGGTACGATCTGGTCATGCTGGCCGAGTTGTTCTACGACCTTCGATCTGATGATGTTGGCCGAGCTACCTGGATCAATCAACACACACTTAACTTTAGTTTTATTCATGAGTACAGATATTACCAGTGCATCGTTATGAGGTTGTATGACTCCTTCTGAATCTTCATCATTGAAGGACAAAGTTCATATGGGTGTGTAATCTTGAGTTCGAGATCACTTTTCTCTCATAATCAATGTCTTAGTGCGTTTAAACATCGGTCCCTGAGGGGTATTGGCGCCGCCGATGATCATGTGAATGACGTGTTATGGTTCTTCTTTTTCGTTTTGCTTGCCGAAATCCCTATTTTTAAAATGGTTATTCGTCCTATCGCTTAAACATTCTCGAAGGTGCCCTTTGTTGAATAACCGGGCTACTTCCTCTCTTAGCTGCCTGCAATCTTTCGTTCTGTGGCCATGGGTGCCATGATATTCGCACATTCGATTGGGGTTCCTCTGGGCAGGATCGGTCTGCATGGGTCGAGGTCATTTAGTGTCTTTTATGCATCCGATAGCTGAAACGATGGCGGATGCATCGATGCTAAAATTATATTTCAAAAACTGAGGCGCTTCCTTAGATCCGGCAGGCCTATCGAACCTACTTCTATTCATCAGCCCCCGGGACCCTTGACCTCGATCACTTCTTTTGTTATTTTTCCCGAGGTTATGTCTCGATTCACTAACTCTGCGGCTTCTATTGTACGGTTGGTATCGATCCCCGATCGGACCTCGTTCTCGATTAGTATCCCTTCGAACAGCGGGTTTAGACCCCAATTGATCATCTTCGACCCTAATTTTTGATTGGTACTAATTGTGCACGTTGGCCCACTTGATGGCTGGGTATTCGATCAGGTTATGCTTTAACCACCGTGAAGCCGTCGAACTTCATTCGTTCAAACCTTGAGTAAAAGACTGAACAGCCCAATCATCCGTGATTGGTGGCAGGTCCATTTGTTGCATTTGAAAACGAGATACGAACTACCTCAGCATCTCGCTATCCTTTTGTCTTACCTTGAAGAGATCTGATTTCCTTGTTGCGACTTTTATGGTGCCGGCATGTGCTTTCATAAAAGAATCTGCTAACATGGAGAATGAGTCGATAGAATTTGGTGGTAGGTTGTGATACCAAATCATTGCTCCCTTCGAGAGGGTCTCTCCGAATTTTTTTAACAACACAGATTTGATTTCATCGTCTTCTAAATCGTTGCCCTTGATGGCATACGTGTAAGAAGTGATGTGTTCGTTGGGGTCGGTTGTTCCGTTATATTTGAGAATTTCGGGTATACGGAATTTTTTGGGGATTGGTTTTGGGGCTACGCTCGAGGGAAAAGGTTTTTGCACGAATTTGTTGGAATCCAACCCTCTTATCACTGGTGGAGCTCCCGGGATCTGATCGACCCTAGAGTTATACGTTTCTACTTTTTTATCGTTAGCTTCGACTCGCTTTGTGAGCTCCTCGAGCATTTTAGCAATTTCGAAAGTGGTCCCCGATTCTTGCTCATTTGACCTCACTATGGCTGGCTCCGTTCTGTGGGCGATTTCTCGAAGTGGACTGGGCTCCGGCCTGCTCGATAGCTGGGTTTGGCTCTACAACTGAGCTATTGCTGCCAGTTGAGCTTGCAGCATTTCGAAAATCATGCGCAAGCTGACGCCATTTTCCTCAACGTTATGGGTATCTCGAGCTGCAGGCCGAGTGCCACCATGAATGTTATTTGCATGTTCAGAATGTAAGTTCGTCTCAATGGCTACATGCGAATTGATATCTATCGGCGCTCCGATTCGAGCTCCAACGGTGTTTACAAGTGGTCTTTCGGTACTGGGTGTCAAGTTATTGTTCTCATCTTGAATACCGGCTCCATTATCGATTGGTGAAGCCATTTGATTGGTAGTTAGTCGTTGCTAATCTGAAATTCAAGATATTTTCTGAACCGAGCGCAAAACACAATAGTGTGTTTCTTCAGATTCGTATCAAATAACCATTATTATCCTTAGCCCCACAGTGGGCGCCAAACTGTTTACCCGAAAAATGAATAGAGTTGAATTTATGCGTAGTTCTAAGGATATGTGATATAGCTTGAGCTCGATTCTGACTCGAGCTCTCGATCTTGGCTTAAGCTCGATTCTGACTCGGACCCTTGAATTGATTCGGGGTCAATGTTGGTCGGTCTCTGGATCATAAGTTTGATAGCTTTACTTTGCATCATAGTTTAATTTGGATTCGAGCTTGATAATGATATCGAACTCGATATTGATCAGCCCCTCGGGTTCGAAACTTGTTTGTACCATCTTCGTAACCCATCTTGAAGTCTCACTTCGATCGATTATCTTTCGAACTCGATCAGACATACGAAGGCCGAAATCTATTTCGATCGTATACAATATAACATTCACTTTCTCAAAAAATAAAGTTCTTGGGATATAATGCTTTACAATTAATATAGTGCTATTAAAATATATTATGCTTTACAGTTTAAATCTTCCAAGCTTGTAGACTCCACTTTCATTTTATATGATACAATTTCTTTTGAAGTTTGCTAAAATAAGAAATACACATATACTTACAAATTATTAATTTTAATTTTTTTGTTTTACCTTGAATGACTTATTCCTTATAAAAATGACATGACACTATTGAAACTACAAAGTCTCTGACATAACTTACGTAACAAAATGATTTTTCGTACTTAAATTTCGCTAATTAAATACATGCAAATGAAAAAAGTATCAATAAGATGTATGAGAGTTCCACCACCATCTTTTCTCATTCCTTTCGGGGACGGAGCTATCATATTATTTGTTGAATTTCTTTGGCTTTTTTATGTGTTTACTTCTTTATGTTTTAACTTCTGTTAGTGAAATTCTGGCTATCCCACTTATTCCTTTTCAAAATTTTGAAAAACACCTGCACATACATGTATTTTCTCATTCACTATGAAGAAAATAAAAATAAAAATATAAATACAACTAAAAAAAAAAGGAAAACACCTATATTCAGGCGCTATCACTTTGCCTACGCAGTAGAGGTACTGTGGAACCAGAATCCATGCCTATGTCTTCAACACAAATTTCCTCTTTAGCTTTTCCCCACATCACAGAGTAGAAACCAAATGCTATGATCGTTCCACCAATTACACTACAAATATTAATATTTTATTCACAGAACAATTAGTCATCAACTAATTAATTAAAAGTTAAAAGAAGCAATTAATCATCAAGTTTATGGAGTTAAAAAGACAAGGAAGGAGAATTACTAACTTTCCAACATGAAGAACATCACCAAGAAAAGTAACCCCCAATATCACAGCAGCTACCATTCCAAGTGGCTTAACCATTACAACAAAAACAGGTCCCTTCTTCTTTAATGCCCAAACATAAATAAGACTTCTAAGGAAAACCATCAAAATTGCCTGCAAAAACATAAAGTAAGCTCTTTTTATTATAGTGTTACGTACATCCATATTTAATTAGCAGCAGTTTGATTATTACTTCAGCTAGTTGAGCAGGCTTAACTAACGTGTGATATGAATATATATATTGGAACTATTAGCCTAACTTTCAGATTAGTAATTAAATATAATTTTCTTCATAAGTTAATTACTTACAGCGTAACAAATAGTAATCAACTCCAAATCTGGCTTAAGTCTCCAAGAACTTGGATTTCGCTCAGCAATTAAGCCAACCACAGCTGACATAATTGTTACTAAGCCACAAGTAACTGTTGTCACCATAAATTCTTCTGGAAAATCATTTATAATCCATGCCTGAACATATATAAAACAATATAATCTCGACATTAAAATTAATATTGTATACTATTAGTATTAGTATATAAAAAATTAAACTCGGGAAAGTACATGAGAAATTACCTGGACGATGTATAAGACTGCAAGCAAGAAGTTAGCAGCACCAAGAAGAAATCCTCCAATAATCCAATTTGATTTTGTAGTAATGAGAAGTTGATGAAAAGATTTAGAAAATTTTGATTTATTGGAAAAAATGGGAGGGCCTCTATAAAATGTCATAAGCAGTGCCCCAATTAGTAATGTAATTGTCCCAATAAACTTTGCCAGACTGCTTTTCACTTTCAATCCTAACTTTTCCATCCTGCTCATAAGACCAAAATGCAATGCCAAATATCACAAAATAATACTATAGAACAAGCATTAAAGAATCTACTCTGTAGTTATTAGGAAAGTATATGAAATAATTGAGACCGAACGAAATGCGAAAAAAGATATTCGAATCGAAATAGACGCGAATTCCTTCTATTTCAAAATAGAATTACACCATTAGGTTAATTTACTTGCACTAACACAAATGTTCATAACAACTATGATTTGATAACTTAAAAGATATAGTTTTTCGTTTTTAACCATTCACTATCTAACTAATTTAAAATTGCGTTGTTAGGATCAAGCGCTTACCATAATGCCAAAAGATATAGCTGATAGCAAGGACACAACTTTATTTCTTAACCAAGCCCATCAAGTAAGCGTCATGTTCGACCATTACTTCGACGAGAGCCACCCCAGCCCCCTCATGGGCCTTGCCATAGGCAGGAGGTTGGAGTGACCCAAAACATGCCATAGAAAGTCCAGGGCTTTCCTCTTTAGTGCTCGCTATAAAACCGGACTTTATTCCCAAGACACGACCACAAACTCAAATTAAGGGTGGAGAAACACTTACTATTCAAACACATCCCAAGTGGTGAAAAATAAAGCTAAGAAATTAAATTATACTAATAGTGTAAAAATTATAATGTTGTCAGGGTAACTTAAACAAGTGTTTTAAAAGGCGTGGGCGTAAGACATAGCGTTTTACATATGCCTCAGCGGGGCGTAAGCCCCGAGGCGTGGGGCGTAAGCCCCATAGGTATTTAGTTTTTAATATTTTATAAAATAATATAATGATAGTAAATATTTATAAACAGATAAAATTGCATAAATATTGAAGAAAACTATATATATATATATATATATATATATATATATATGTGTGTGTGTGTGCTCCATCCCCACAAAAAACTAATCAAAGCAATCTATTATACGTTACTTACAAGCATAAATAATTTGAGTCAAAGAATAAAGTTTTCTATATGGAGGAACAAAAAAGATGATTAACCTGCAATTTGAACTTTGAATTTGCTGCTATAAAGAGGAATGTAGTTCTCTTTGTATTTGTAAAAAAAAAAAAAATCGTTGCTTTTGGAAGATATTAGCAGACTAACGGACATGATAAAAATTGGAAAAGCCATGAATTAGGGCTTAAATCAATAAAAAAAAGTCTTTACTTTTAAATTTAATATTTTTGAGTTCTTTTTTAAACCTTTTGAATAATTAACAAACTGATTTTTGAGAATTTGGGTATTATATGAAAGACTAATTCAATAAATTTTGTTTTAATTTGAAAAAGTCTCTGGAACTTACTCCTTACTAAAAAAACGCGCTCCGAACGCTCGGGCGTACGCCTCCTCTGGAAACTTTCGCCCCACACCATCGCCCCGGGGCTCGACCCAGAAACGACTTTTTTTAAAACAGACTTAAACAACAAAGTTGGTATCAAAGTGGGTGAAAATGAATGGAGTTAGTAAACTGCTCTTACCCCGCAATTAAAGCAATTAGGAAAGTGAAAGCCGGAACAAGATCTGTCATTGCTGAGGCCAGAGTTGGATTGCTACACTCTATTCCAAAGTACAGCAGTATTTGCACAGAGCAGCTAATTTGTTGCCACAAATCACAACATTTAAAACCATTATTTAAACTGTCATAATAACAACCAACAAGAAAAAAAGAAAATGTTGCAATTCATCAAGTAGTACCTGAGAAGAGCAAGAAGAAACATCCTACAGAACATAGAGAAATAGAGTTTTCTGCAAGGTTTGATTCTGCTGTATGCATATTAATCAAGAATCAGTTAATATATTAATCAAGATCTGATTCTAAATACAAGGACAAAAATGAAAAGAACCAATGAAGTGTGGTAATATAGTAGTTTTGGAGAAATTAAATAATAACCTATGATAGATGAAGGTGGAAGGGAGGAGGAAGAACAAGGCCAAGGCATTGGAATAGAAGATGAAGACGAAATTGCTCATTCCTCTGGTGGTGGCTGCTTTATTCAGTGTGTTTAAACCTACTTCCATACATTCTACTGTAAATAGCAGTGCTATTATCAGCAATCCTGAGCTCCACATTTTTTCTCCGAGTCCCTTAACACATAGGTGAATTCATAATCTGAACGTTTACGAGTTATAACTAAGTTTGTCCAGTAAACCTCATTTAACAAAAAACGAGTTTGAAATTCTAGTACTATTTGTTAGATGCCGCCTTCCAGCTGGCCTGCAAGAAGAGGTCCATTTGAAGCATTTGCAGGAAACCTTCGACATATTGAAGAAATACAATATGAAATTGAACCGAGAAAAATATGCATTCAGAGTCGGATCTGGAAAATTTCTCGGATTCATGATGTCCAACCGGGGGATCGAAATCCATCATGATAAAATCAAGGCCACATAGCACATTACCATAGTGGATAACGTCAAGGCTGTACAAAGGTTAACCGTACGCATAGCCGCTTTGGGACTATTTATCTCGAGGTCCTCCGACAAGAGCCTTAGGTTCTTCTCATTATTGAAGAATAACTTCTCGCGGACTATGGAGTTCCAACAAGCCTTGGAGGAACTCAAACGGTACCTCTCGAGACCACCTTTTCTTCACACTCCAAAGGAAGACGAACAACTGTACCTATGCTTAGCAGTATCCGAGGTGGCGGTAAGTGGAGTCCTGGTCTGGGAAGAAGGAGGTACGCAATTTCCTATCTATTATGTTAGCAGAACTCTAGGCTAGGCCAAAACTAGGTATCCTTACCTAGAAAAATTAGCGCTCGCTTTGCTAAGCGCCACTAGGAAGCTAAAACCATACTGTCAATGCCACCACATATGTGTTGTAACTACTTAACCATGATGGAACATAATGCATAAACCTGAACTCTCGGGACGACTGGCCAAATGGGCCTTAGAAATCAGCGGGTACGATATCAAATATCGACCCCGGACCGCTATCAAATCTCACATTTTGGAAACTTTCATGGCCGACTTTACGCCGGCCCTAATACCCGAGGTCGAAAGAGAGTTGTTGTTGAAATCGGGGACTTCTTTGGGAATCTGGACCCTCTTTACGGATGGTGCCTCGAACGCAAAGGGGTCTGGACTTGACATCGTATTGAAGCCACCAACGGGTAATATAGTTAGATGATCTATTAAGACTGTAAAATTGACTAACAACGAGGCCGAGTATGAGGCCATGATTGTAGGTCTCGAACTGGATAAAAGCCACGGGCAGAGGTGATCGAAGCTAAGTGTGACTCCCTCCTTGTGGTGAACCAAGTTAATGGGACGTTCGAAGTCAGAGAGGAGCGAATGCAAAGATACCTGGATAAACTATAGGTAACGCTACACCGGTTCAAGGAGTGGACTCTGCAACATGTACCTCGGAATCAAAACAGTGAGGCCGATGCTCTTGCTAACTTGGGATCGTCGGTCGGTGAAGATGAGTTCAACTTGGGGACGGTCGTACAACTCATGAGATCGGTAGTGGAAGAATGTCACACCGAGATAAACTCACTAAGCCTAACCTGGGACTGGAGAAACAAACATATAGAGTATCTGAAGACTGGAAAATTGCCCTCAGATCCTAAAAAATCGAGGGCTCTGTGTACAAAGGCGACCCGGTTCAGCTTGACCGGAGACGGTACCTTATTCAGGAGAACGTTCAATGGCCCACTCGCAATATGTCTAGGACTGGGAGATACCGAGTATATCATGAGGGAAGTCCACGAAGGCACCTGTAGAAATCAATCGGCCGCCGAATTATTAGTTCAAACAATAATCAGAGCCGGCTACTACTGGATCAATATAGAAAAAGACGCGAAGGAGTTCGTACGAAAATGTGACGGATGTCAGAGGAACACTCCGATGATTCATCAGCCTGGGAGCTACTGCATTTGGTTTTGTCACCCTAACCATTCATGAAATGGGGGATGGACATTATTGGCCTCCCTGCCATAGGCACCCGGTAAGGCTTAATTTATATTATTTATAATTGACTATTTTTCTAAATGGGTGGAAGCCCAGGCATTTGAGAAAGTCAGGGAGAAGGAAGTTATTGATTTCATCTGGGACCACATGATATGCCGGTTCAGAATGACGGCCGAGATCGTGTGCGACAATGGGAAGCAGTTAATAGGCAGCAAAGTGAGCAAGCTTTTTCGAGAAACATAAGATCAAAAGAATCCTATCGACACCCTATCACCCTCGTGGGAATGTGCAAGTGGATTCCACGAACAAAACCATACTCCAAAACCTCATAAAGCAGTTGACATACGCCAAAGGAAAATGGAAAACAATCTTGCCCGAAGTCCTATGGTCATATCGTACGATCTCAAAATCTGGTACTAGGGCCACCTCGTTCTCGTTGGTCTATGGTGTTGAAAGTCTAATATCGGTCAAAGTGGGAAAACTGAGTCTTAGGTACCGATATGCCACCAAAGAGTCAAACGAATAGGCCATGAGTACGAGCCTGGAACTTTTAGACGAAAGGCGCGAGGCCGCCCTCGTCCTGTTGGCTGCCCAAAAATAATGGATCGAAAGGTATTACAATTGGAGAGCCAACCTTCGACACTTCAATGTCGGGGACTTGGTGTTAAGGAAGTTCACACAAAGCATCCGAAGCCCGAACGAAGGGAAGCTGGGGACAAACCGGGAAGGTCTGTATCAAATTATCGAGATCACCGGAAAAGGATCGTACAAATTGGAGTAATGGACTGTGAGAGACTACCGAACAACTGGAATGTAACTCACTTAAAACGATATTACTTCTAAGGTACGCCCCATTCATTTCTTTTCTTTACATATTGGACTAGCACTTGCAGGTAATGGTCAAGGAATGATACAACTTTTAGGCATGAAAGCACGTGTTGCACTCTTTTTCTCTTGAATCGATTTTTTTCCAAATGGGTTTTCCGGCAATGTTTTTAACAAGACAACATCGGATCGTGCTAACTTAGAATTGAATACCAGCTATGAATCGGTGTCAAAGATCACGTCAACAGTATCCGAGGCTTCTTTAAAGTTCGGCCTCGAATACTGGGGGGGTATCAACCTCGGACAATAATTTTAGCAAGTAAAGAAACTTTGTGCTCGAACAGTCTAGGCTCGGTGGATAGGATTTACTATAGGGCCAAAAGGTCAAATGAACCGTGCTCACATAGACCACCCAAGCCATAACAAAAAGCTTGAACATATTTGAAACTTCGTATATTGCGCACAGAAATGAAAGAAAGTTTCTACCTTGCAGAAAAATATTTTGTCTCTAAAAAATTATTACATTTTGTTCCCTTAAAACATTGAGCCCAAGGGCCACCTCTATTAGGGTCCAAGGGATCACTCTCATTCGGGGACTGTCGTCCAAAGACAGACTCGGACGGCCTGGGCTATCGAAGCCCAGGGGCGCCAAATCTATTAGGCAGTGCCCGAACTTTAAAGTCTATGGCCATCCCTATTCGGGGACTGTTATCTTGGGAAAGACCGGATAACTCGGGTCCAAGGGATCAATCTCACTCAGGGACTGTCGTCCAAATACAGACTCTGGCGGCCTGGGTTATCGAAGCCTGGGGGTGCAAAACCTATTAGGTAGTGCCCGAACTCTAAAGGCTACGGCCATCCCCATTCGGGGACTGTTATCTTGGGCAAGCCCGGATGACTCGTGGTAATAAGACCATTGAGAAACACCCATACTTTAAAGGCTACGAACGTCCTAGAACAGTTCGGAGATGTCCGAGACCGTAACTAAAACATAAGGCCTTCAAAATTTCTAAACCGGTATAAAGGCTACCTTCGACAAAATTATAAATTAAAAAATCCTAAGTAAATACTTCAGGGAAAGCTTTCGATCATATTGAGCAAAATAATATCGAGAACGAGCCTTGTTTGGACCTCCAAACAAGACCTAATTATTATGTGCTAAGGCATTCACAATCTTTGCAATCGTAAAAAAAAGAAGCTAAAAGCTTGAAATTTGTTAAAGGAAAAAAAATAAAAAAAAGATATATATATATATATATATATATATATTAAAAGATCTTGACAAAGGCCAAACGGCCTAAAACATACAAAAGTACAAAACATCTACAAAACACCTACAAAATACCTAAGTAGCCTGGTCCTCGCCGGAGCCCGCCTTATCACCAAAACCATTGGAGTCCTCTCCGGCCACGGATCCATCAGAACACTCAGAGTCTCCTTCGTCCTCAGGATATCCAACTTCTTGGCCTTAGCCTCGAGCCCCTTAGCATTTTCGATCTCGGCCGATAAATCAAATCCCCGGCATGTACCTCTTCGAGGGCCTCCCTTCGGGACTGCCACTTAACATATTCAACGATATTTTTCAGGCGGTCCTAGGCTGCCTCAGCATCAGCTTTGTACTGGGCCACCATCTCATCGACATCATCCCTGGTTATTTCAGCCACTAACTTGGCTGCTTTAAGCTCTTTGGCGAGGGTATCCCGATCGAAAATAGCCGAGGCCAGTTGAGACTGGAGCTCCTCAATTTTTTGGGACCGGGCCTTAGCTTTCTCCCTCATCACTCGAAGTTGAGCCTCCGCCGAGGCCAATTGCGCCCGGGCAGTCTCCTTTTCCGAGGACAAAAAATCCATCTTGCCCTTTCACTCTTTGGCCTCAACCTTGATTATATCTATCTCGGCCCAGAGTTGGTCGATCCAATCAATCTTCTGTTGGATCTGCGGGTTCTGACCATTAGTCATCGTGTCTAGCTCATCATCACTAAGTTCAAAGATTTTTACCTGTTCCACCATGTCGTCGTATTCTTTTTGAGCTGCATCCAACTCGACTCGAAGGCTCTCTTCTCAGCAAACTCCTTGACTTTGGCTTCGAGTTGGCTCATCTCATCCCGATACTAAAGGAAGGTTTCATGGTGAAGCACCGAGGCCTACAAATATGAGAAGAAATATTAGGATCATCAAGAACTAAAGCTGAAAAATGAAAATGTTTGGCAACACCATACCTGGTTCAGTGCCTGTTGTACCTCATTGAACAGGCATGGCACATCCACCGCATTCATTTTTGCTTGGTCTTTATCGGTTACCAGGCACCGAAGGTAAACTAGCTACCCCAACAGGGGCGGAAAGAACCCGGGCATCCTCCGGAATGATAATGATAATTGACCGCTTTCGACCAGGATTCGAACTCGGGGTAGGGAACCGGTTGACCAGTCTCGGGCTCAAGTTAGGCCCACCTACCTCCGAGGATGAACGTTTCCTCGGTAGCTCTAAGTCACCTAACCTAGTGGCATCCTCCATGGCGGTGGAATCCACGCTTTTAAAAAAGCAGCGGAGGGGATCGTCCGCTCTATGGGCCCCATTGTTGGGTCGTTCTTTCACCGTTTGAGACTAGCTAAACAATGGTGACTAGGTGATGTCTATCACACCAAGTTCCTCCTTCAGGGCACTGCCCGCATCCCGGGAAGCCTCAGCCCTGGCCTTCTCATCGACCTCCCTAGCCTGAGGAAGATCGGCCTTGCGGGTCTCTGGTTCAACGTCCCCCTAATCTTCGCGGGGCGATGGCTCGTGGGCCACAAAAGGCTCTTCCCCATCGGACTCGTCCCTAAGCTGATAGAGCAAGTCCGAAGTTAGTGCTCGGGAGCTGGTGTTTTCCTTTGGCTTGCGCACCAGCCTTCTCCTTGGTTTCTTATTCTCCGAGCTCGGGGAACTTGGATCCCTCCTCCTTTTCCTCTCTCCGGCCTGCCCCGGAGTAGGAGACTCAACAGGCAAGTCCTCGACCCCGACCTGAGGCCTAAGCTCGACGTTCTTAGGCAAACCTACAAAAGAAAGTAAAGGAAATAAGGACGCGATGTTAGAAGAAAAAGTTCAATACGACTTGTTCGGGAAAAGAACCTTACCATGGGAACGAGCCTCCCAACGACCTTTTGAAAGTTTGCGCCATGAGCGCTTGGAGTAGGGCATCTGTGACACAATGCCCTCGACCCACTCCTTGAGCCGGGGGATAGCATTCAGAACTTAAGAAAGGGCTACAACATAACAAACACCGATAAGAAAAAGGAAATATAAGGCATAAAATTGACGCTTAAAGGGAATACTTACGTGATGCGTTCCACCTTTCGGGGAACAACCTCCACTCGGCAGGTACTAGGTCGGCGGACCTCACCCGAACAAAATGTCCTTGCCAACCTAGATCCCGGTCCTCATCGATGCTCGAGAACGGGGCTTTGCTGGCCCGGCGTACTAGCTTTATCAGTCCCCCCCGGAAGATTCGGGGACTGTATAAGCGGAGTAGATGATCAATGGTGAACGAGCACCCATCGATTTTGTTCACAAAGAATCAGAGGAGGATCACGATCCTCCACAGTGATGGATGAATCTGGACAAGGCATACGTTATACCTTCTGTAGAAGTCTAAGATGACCGGTTCTATCGGGCCCAATGTAAAGGGATAAGTGTAAACACTTAGATATCCCTCGACATGGGTGGTAATGGCCTCTTCGGAGTCAGGGACCACTATGTCTTTGTCGGCTCAGTTGCAGTCGTTTGGGACCGTGGGGAGGACCTTTTCGATAATTGAGCAGATGTATTTCGAGGCCTCCTTACGTTGACCTTGTTCAGAAGAAGGTTTCTCAACCTTGAAGTCATCGGTGATTGAACAACCACCAGGAATGAACATCTTCAAGGGGGGATCTTCTGCTGGTTCATCAACAATCGTATTGGGGATGGTCTCCTCGACCTCAGTGGTCGGTCACGAGGAAGAAGGATCATCCTTATGAGGAACATATTTTGAGGTTTTTGCCATTGTTATGGAAGAAAAAGCTTGGAAAAGATGAAGAAAGATTGAAAATTGAAAGATCAGACTTGTTGGCTTGAGTAGGAGATGAGTAAACGTTTTTGCAAAGTACTGAAGAACCTTGAGTAACGAAGGTAAAAACGCTAGGAGTTTAGCGACGTTTCGCATCCAGGGACAACCGACCGGTGGCTGATATGCATTTAATGTCGTTATGACATGACTGACGAGACGTTTCGGGTATTTTGTCATTTCTGCCGCGATGTGTCGAAGTAAGAATCTGTAACGACCCGGCTGATCATTTTTAGAGTTATAGCCCCGATCCCCTATTAACTGCTTCTCCCATATCTATTTCTGCTATTGTGACTTGCTAGGAGGTTTCGTTTTGGTTTTTGGAGTAATTTGGGACACTTAGTCCCTAAACGAAAGATTAAGTCTTAGGATTTTGACTGTAGTCAAATTTGTGTGAAGACGACTCCAGAATGGAGTTTCGTCAGTTCCGTTAGCTCCGTTGGGTGATTTTGGACTTAGGAACGTGTCCGGATTGTGTTTTGGAGGTCTGTAGCTTATTTAGGCTTCAAATGGAGAAAGTTAATTTTTTGGAGATTTGGACCGGTAGTAGAAATTTTGATATCGGCGTCGGATTCTGATTCCGGAAGTTGGAGTAGGTACGTAGTTTGCATATGACTTGTGTGCAAAATTTTAGGTCATTCGGATGAGATTTGTTATGTTTCGACGTCGTTTGTAGAATTTAGAAATTTCAAAGTTTATTAGGCTTGAATCCGTGTATAATCCGTGTTTTTGATGCTGTTCGACGTGATTTGAAGGCTCGACTAAGTTCGTATAGTGTTTTAGGATTTGGTTGGTATGTTTGGTTGAGGTCCCAGGGGCCTCGGACGTGTTTCAGTTGCTCAACGGGTCACTTTTGGACTTACGGAGTTGGCAGATTTTCTGGTGTTGTTGTAGACATTTTTCTTCATCGCATTCGCGAGGGAGATCTCGCGATCGCGTAGGTCATCTGAGAGGTCAGCTAAAATTGCTCTCAGACAGTGCACCGCGAACGCGTGGGCTAGGCCGCGTTGGCGAAGAAGAAGTAAGGCAGTAATGGAGTTTGAGTGTTACTCTTCGCGGTCGCTTGAGGACAATTATGATCGCATAGGTGTGAACAACTAGTGCATCGCATTCGCGTGAGGTGTTACGCATTCGCGTAGAGTAAATTTCTGAGAGAGCAAAGTTGTTCTTCGCGATCGCGAGGCCTTTTCCGCATCGCGATTAAGGAACCACTGGGCAGAATTTAGAGTTAAAAAATGAGGGTTTAAGTTCATATCACAAAATTTGATTGAGAGCTCGGTAGAAGACGAAAGTTTGAGATATTTTCAGAGGAAGTCATTGGGTAATGATTCCTAACTCCTTTATGGTTATATCCCACTAATCTATCATTAATTTTATCATTTAATTTCGGATTTGGGGTGAAAATTTAGGAAAAATTGAGAAAAGTTCTTAGGTCGAATTTTAGGGTTTTGATCGAGATTTTGGTATCGGATTTGAGTAATTTTGGTATGAGTGAACTCGTGAGTGAATGAGTGATTGTATTTTATAATTTTTATCCGATTTCGAGACGTGAGCCCGGGGTAGGCTTTTTGGCATTTTTCTATTTTCTTGCCTTAGCTTTGATTTCATTAGCTAGATTAGTTACTTGCAGCTATATTTACGTTATGTAGTTGATTTGATTAGATTTGGGCCACTCAGAGTTGGATACTCGTGGCAAGAGCATGATTCCAGATTTGATTTGAGCTTGGTTCGAGGTAAGTGGCTTGCCTAACCTTGTGTGGGGAACTCCCCTTAGGACTTGGTACTATTTGATATACGAGTACCGTGTACGTGAGGTGACGAGTACGTACACGGGCTATTGTTGCAAAACTCTGTTTTCATTAAGTAAAATACATGTCTTCCTTTAACTGAGCTACACTAGCATATGAATTTATCTTGTTTAGTCTAGAGCAGCATGTCTATGTGTCTTAATTGTTTGTGTGAAACTCTGTGCAGCATACTTAGTGAATTTTCTTCTTCCTCCTTGACTGGTACTTAGTCTAAATCGTAAGTTTTCGTGATGTAGTTGTATTTCTATTGTTTGTGCTGCACATTTACTTTGGGACTACGGAATAGTATTCCGGTAGATCCCCCATGTTCTGTATACTTACTTTGGGACTACGGAACGGTATTCCGGTAGATCCCTTTGCCTTGCATATTTACTTTGGGACTACGGAATGGTATTCCGGTAGATCCCCCATGTTCTGTATACTTACTTTGGGACTACGGAACGGTATTCCGGTAGATCCCTTTGCCTTGCATATTTACTTTGGGACTACGGAATGGTATTCCGGTAGATCCCCCATGTTCTGCATATTTACTTTGGGACTATGGAACGGTATTCCGGTAGATCCCCTTGTCTTGCATATTTACTTTGGGACTACGGAACGATATTCCGATAGATCCCCCTTGCACATTTATGTTTGGGACTACGGGACGGTATCCTGGGAGATCCCCTGTTGTTATCACTATGTTATGAGCTGTTGTCTTTCATTGATTTTATTCCTGTTAGATTTCCGTATTTATTTTTTTTACTGCGGTATTTCATTATATCTTATTTCATTATATTTATACCAGTAAGGCTCTGACCTGATCTCGTCACTACTCGATCGAGGTTAGGCTTGACACTTATTGGGTACCGTTGTGGTGTACTCACGCCCTTTCCTGCACATATTTTTCGTGTGCAGATCCAGGTTCATCTTACCAGCCTCATCACTAGTTGCAGTCCCTGCTGCTTCTTGGAGACTTCAAGGTACATCTGCCCGTGTCCGCAGATCCTCGGAGTCCCCTCTATCCCCCTATGTTCATTTTTCCTTCCTTCTGTAGAAATGATGTATAGAAGAGTTAAGACTTCTTAGTAGCTTGTGACTTGTGGGTTTTCGGGTTTTGGGAATGTTTTTCGTACTTTTTCAGAGGTGATAATTGTATATGCCGAGTGAAATTCAGTTGCTTATTAGATATTAGTTATTGTTAGTAGTTAATGTTCATGCTTTTGTTTCATTTCCGCAAAGTGTTAGGCTTACCTAGTCGTAGAGACTAGGTGCCGTCACGACGGTTCACGGAGGAAGAAATTGGGTCGTGAGAGAATCAGGATCTCATGTCGTTTCTCATCATTTACTCTCCGAGAAATGAGGGGACTATCTGTATACGGGTAAAACCGGGCTCATGATATACCTCGGTCTCTGATAAAATAAGCCAAACTCGAGACATGATGACAGGGGACCGAAATCGAGGTAAAAATCTCATCGAGTCAAAATCCGGGGGCATGACACTCGCTCTCGAGAATATCGGGGTCATGGTTCGGAATCGGTCCTAGCCTTGAACGATTTCGAAGAACATTGCCGGGCAATCAAGCACGGCCAACGGAAGGCCGTTATATCCTTGACCGGTCGGATATCACGGCGGGGATCTCGACACGTATCAATGAAGAACCGACAATCAATTAATCAGAAGAGTTTTTACCTTTTATAGAATTGTACTAAGAGTAAATTTCCTCTACTATATAAACATGGCCTGATAGTTCACGACATCCATTGTAACACGCATTCCAAATCAATTAAATATCGTCGAATGAAAGGAATAATAAGTGAGTTGATGAGTTGGTAATCCAGTGGTAGAAGTTACCCGGTTATAAGGTGTTTTGATCCTTAAAGTACGTATTAAATTTTCATAGTAAAATCCTTCCACAAAATATTTTTCAAGAGAACTTTTTATATCGTACCAAAATACACTAAGAGTTTCGGGTATGGCAATTCGCAAAGCACATTAGGTACTCTAATCTTGTTATATGTACGATGTATCATCTAAAAGATTAACAGACAATCTGTAGCAAGAATACTGCATACCTATTTGGTCCCACAAGTACCATGACTCCATGAGCTTGCTTTTATTGTCTTTCTGAAATTTTGATGTTTGAATTACTAATTTTTGGTACTTGGAAATACTGAATTTTAATATTTGGAAAATTTTGAAATTGTTATGAAATAAAAGCAATTTAGTAAAACATGAACAAGAGCAAGTTATGAAATAAAAGCAATTTAGTAAAACATGAACAAGAAATGGAGATAGAGAGAAGGAAGAGTATTTCTTCTTCAATTGTGTGTATTTTCCTATCTATTACAAGGCCTTTATATAGGCATGAAAAGTGAAGAAAAATATGTCATTGAATATGTCATTAAGCATTAAAATATGTCATTGAATATGTCATTAAGCATTTGAGAAGATCATGGAGGAAGAGTAGACATCCACCATAATTTGATTTTTCTTATAACACTCCCCCTTGGATGTCCATAGATAATGTGCCTCGTTAAAACCTTATTAGGAAAAAACCCTATGGGAAAAAAATCCTAGTGAAGGAAAAAGAGTACACATGTTTAGAAATACGCCTTTTGGTTGCCTCGTTAAAAACCTTGCAAGGAAAACCCAGTGGGACAAAACCTTGTAAGAAAAAAAGAGTACAACGCGTATTAACTCCCCCTGATGAGAGCATCAATTCACATCCTTGAGCATTCGCATCCCAGTCTTGTCCATTAGTTTCTTGAAGGTTGACGTCGCTAGAGATTTGGTGAACAAATCAGCCATATTATCACTTGAACGGATCTGTTGCACATTGATATCACCATTCTTTTGAAGATCATGTGTGAAAATAATTTTGGTGAAATGTGCTTTGTCCTATCCCCTTTTATGAATCCTCCCTTCAACTGGGCTATGCATGCTGCATTTTCTTCATACAAAATTGTGGGTAATTTGTCACACTTCAAATCACATTTGTCTTGAATAAGGTATATTATAGACCTCAACCATACACATTCTCGACTTGCTTCATGAATAACAATTATCTCAGCATGATTAGATGAAGTAGCCACGATTGATTGCTTAGTCGATCGCCAAGATATGGCAGTGCCTCCATATGTAAACACATAGCCTGTTTGAGATCGAACCTTTTGTGGGTCATATAAATACCCAGCATCGGCATAACCAACAAGAACAAGATTGCAATCATTGCCATAAAATAATCCCATACCAGTAGTCCCTTTTAGATACCGCAATATGTGTTTGATTCCATTCCAATGTCTCCTTGTAGGAGCAGATCTTGTTAAGACATTAACTGAAAAAGTTATATCAGACCTTGTAATGTTAGAAAGATACATTAGTGCACCAATTGCACTAAGATATGGTACGTCGGGACCAAGAAGGTCTTCATTATTTTTATGAAGTCGGAATGGATGTGATTTATCCATATAAAATCGCTTTAAAATTATTTTAGTGTATGTTGATTGATGGACAAAAATTTCATCTTTCATATACTCAATTTGTAGACCAAGACAAAATTTTGTCTTTCCAAGATCTTTCATTTCAAATTCTTTCTTTAAATAGTCTACTATTTTAGGAAGCTCTACTGCTTTAGGAAGCTCCCTAGGAGTTCCAATGATATTTAAATCATCAACATACACACTGATTATAACTAACTTAGATCCAGATCTTTTTATAAAGACACAAGGACAAATTGAATCATTCTTGTACCCTTCTTTCAACAGGTACTCACTCAGGCGATTATACCACATGCGCCCTGATTGTTTCAATCCGTATAAGGATTTTTGAAGCTTTATTTAATAAATTTCTTGGAAACCTTAATATGCTTCAGAACAATTAAAGTCCTTCAATAATTTCCATTATACGCATATCATGTTTTTTTTCTATTGTCAGATTAAAACCTGAAATGGCGACATCCACCACAGGAGAACATGTCTCTATATAATCAATGCCAGGATATTTACAAATCTTCTTGTGACACAAGTCGTCTTTATGTCTATCGACTTGACCCTTTTTTTTCCCGCACAATAACACATTTATACCTCCACTGGCTTTATACTTTCAGGTGTTGGGACTATCCGTCCAACTGTATATTTTTCATGTGAAATCAATTTTCATTGCGTATTTTTTATTTGGCCAATCATTTATCTGTCCAAATTTTATGACAGATTTGAGCTCAAGATCCTCGTCAATATTAATAATATTGAGCGCTACATTATATTAACAATATCGTCGACGATCATTTTATATCGGTTCTACTATTACCCAATAAAGACATAACTTATTGAGATCTCTTTATCTTATTATTTTCAGGTACCTGAGCCTCTCCCATGAGGTCTTATGAAGTGTTATGTCGTGGTGCTCTTCTAGAGCACTTGCCTCCTTATTATGACCATCTTGAACATTTGCTCCTCTCCTTCTTCAAGGAGTTTTATCTTTGGAACCGATTAGTCTATTATGCTTTATGCATGCCATGGACTCTATTCATTATGAACTTTATTTTATTTGGAGCATTAGCAGCTGAATATGACATTTAGCTTTGGGTCAGCAAATACGCCTGGCAATATTTTGCAAATGAATTATCACTTGAACTTCAAGTTCACATTTTGTCGTACGAGGATCTCGATGTACTCATAATAATTCATTACATGCATTACTTTTTCAGCTGCCCATTTTCTCCCCCTATTGTTGGGATCACCAACACATATCCCTAGCCTTATTTGGGGATCCATCTTTGTGCATTGTGGTGGAACAATTAAATCATATAGCACATTCATATTTCTAGATGGAAATTATTTGGTTCCTGACCCTGAACCGATTGTGATAGGGAGAACTTATCATAACTTGGCTAGATGCGTACAAGTGCTGTTGTATATTAAATAATACATCACATACCAAATTTTATTTTGGCAATTTTGTTCTCATAACCAATGGTGTAGATATAATTGGAGGCATACAATTTCTGCTAAACCAACTTGGATTTAAACCAGTATTATCAAGATAAATCATCATAATTTATATTCTGGAACTGTGCTCTAATAATTTGAGCAATCAATCTTGCAAAAGCCAAACTACAAGTTGATAACAAATGCACATGTGACCATAGAATAGATGCATCTATTAAAAGCATATAATAGTAAACGGTCCACGTGGAAGGTGACTGGGCCCATATATTTATCACCTTTTATTCGTTCCAGAAATCAAGGGATTCAATCCCAACCTTAACTGGTATATCATGAGAATAAGCAGCACAGAAAAATTCTTGAAGAATCTTATATTTCTTCAATATATGCCAATGTAATTCTCAATTAATTTTTCGCATCATAATTGAACCGAGATGGTCAACCGGTCATGCCAACTAATATTTGTTTCAGTAAACCTCTAGTTTACTTGTGACATATGATTCCATCATCATGCTTATATTTGTGTAGTACAAATAGAAAGAAAATCGGGTAATCTTTCATATTTACCCGTTATGATTATAGAAATATGAAGATATTCAATATTTCATTCATTTACAGTCTCAAAATGCCAACCACTTTGACTAAATAATTTGAAACTCAAAAAGTTTCTTTTGAGACTTTACAATATCAATGTCGTGAATAATTTTATTCATCCGGGTAGTAACAAATTAATTTTTCCGGAGCTCTTAACAACTTTTGTACTACAAGATCTTTTGTCACACCATTCATATGGTAAATGTCTCCTTTACGGAGAAACTTATATCTTAATAAATTGTCATGGTTAAAATCATCATAAGCAAAATCACTTCTTGCTTTAATTTTGCCTTTAATAACCTTTTATAAGGCACACCAAAATATATTTTTTTGGCGTATCACATGTACGCGACCAATGACATATTCATGTAATCACACAATAATATTTATTATCTTTTTTTGTTTCAAGCCTCCCTTAGAGGTGAGTTGTAGTATTTATCCAACTATGCACAAGTACATTATTATGCATAATTTTTATTATATATATATATTTTGACATTCACTTTTAGGAATGAGTATGCAATCTCAATGTTTATCACAAGTCACATTCTCTTCAAAGAATTTATCCCTTTTTGTAATTGCCATAGTGATAACTATTATTATTTTGATCTTTAGAACGCCCACGTTAATTATTCAACCACTTGTCTTCATTTAGACTTGTTATGCGCCACTACCACATTCACTTCAAGAATGGAGCAAATCAAGTGGGGCAATATTCATGCCTTTTCATGAAAAATATATTATTATTTTATTAATATGGTATAGTTGGACTCAAACCTAATATCTTGCCAATATAAAGGCATATTAGGCCATAATGAATTGTGACTCAAACCCAACTCTTATCATCATGGAGCATCAAGACTTGATCCTGATGTCTTACCCTCGTGGTTCATTGTGACTTGAATTCATTGAAGCTGATATCATTAATAGCAAAGGACAAAATTAATTTCAAATTACGAAAGAAATGCTTACCTTTTGAGTTAAACTTTTTATAATGTCATTTGGATATAATTCTCAACAATAGACTTTTCGTTTACTCAAATCAGCTAAGTAATTAGTGTCAAACAGATATATGAAAATATAAAAAAATATTAAAAATTCACATGTGGTCTTTGATGCAATAATCTTACTTCAAGATGAAAGTGATATGACCAAAACATTAAAGAAAAATGATGTATCAAATAGAATAATATAGTACTACTAGTTACCATACATTTTTATGAAAATTAAGTATTATGCTCTCTAGAAAAACAAAGAGATATAACAGAACCTTTAGGTTAATCAGGGAATCAAAGAAAAATTAGGGGATAAATCTATGTCTACTATCTACTACTATATGCTTTCCATATAGAAATAATTCAACGTGTTAATTTCATAAGAACTATCACAAATGAAAATTTTGTTATAGTACATACTTCTTGCACTAATATTTTATCTTATTAAAATAAAATAGTTACGAGTATTATTATTATTATTATTATTATTATTATTATTATTATTATTATTATTATTATTATTATTATTATTATTATTATTATTATTATTATTATTATTATTATTATTATTATTATTATTATTATTATTATTATTATTATTATTATTATTATTATTATTATTATTATTATTATTATTATTATTATTATTATTATTATTATTATTATTATTATTATTATTATTATTATTATTATTATTATTATTATTATTATTATTATTATTATTATTATTATTATTATTATTATTATTATTATTATTATTATTATTATTATTATTATTATTATTATTATTATTATTATTATTATTATTATTATTATTATTATTATTATTATTATTATTATTATTATTATTATTATTATTATTATTATTATTATTATTATTATTATTATTATTATTATTATTATTATTATTATTATTATTATTATTATTATTATTATTATTATTATTATTATTATTATTATTATTATTATTATTATTATTATTATTATTATTATTATTATTATTATTATTATTATTATTATTATTATTATTATTATTATTATTATTATTATTATTATTATTATTATATTTTAATGGCATGAATCATTAAAATAGTAAAAAATAATTTTTTACTTATCCTACTCAATCCACAAATAAGTTTTACTAAACATTAAAGCTACTTTTGATATAAGAAGACAACAGTGCTCTAATCAAATATATATGGAACACAAGTGTTAGGAATTCTTTTCCTTTTCTAACCATGTAGGCATAAAAAAATAATTGAAGCTAAGTGTCACACATATATGCAGATTAAGATTTTTGGTTTGATTATCATGTTGTTATATTGCATATAAGTATAAACTCAAAGCTAGACATGAATTAGCAAATATATGCTGACATAAGAATTTAAAAGTAAAGCTTACTGGACCGAAAAGAAATTTGACTAACTCTGGTTGAAAGAAGATAAAATTCGATTAAAGCACATAATCTCAGTTGGTTAGAGCATCATGCTGATAACGTGTTATGAAATAAAAGCAATTTAGTAAAACATGAATAAGAAATGGAGATAGAGAGAAGGAAGAGTATTTCTTCTTCAATTGTGTGTATTTTTCTATCTATTACAAGGCCTTTATATAGGCATGAAAAGTGAAGAAAAATATGTCATTGAATATGTCATAAAGCATTTGAGAAGATCATGGAGGAAGAGTAGACATCCACCATGATTTGATTTTTCTTATAACAGAAATCTTATTGTTTTGAGTAGCAAATCAAGTGAAATAGTAATTGTTTTTCCAAACCTTTTTCCTAAGTAAAATTCAAATCTAAAGCACAAGTTCCAAATATTCTTTAATTTGTCATCTTCACTTATACATATCCTTTTTTTCTCAAGTTTAATTAAATATTGTCTAAACGCCTAGTTCTAATGAAAAAAACGTGCTTGTACATCAATTTTAAAGTCCGCATAAGTAAAAAATCAATAAATAAGTGGCACCTCAAAATCTATGTGAAAGCAACTTTAAGAGGCAATTTAAACAAAAAGATACTGGGAAGGTAACTGAAAACCTTTAATAATCAAACAGTATAACTATAATGAAAATGAGTGATTGATACTGTGAACAGCAAGTTTTACTTTGGTTTGTTTCTTTTTTAGTTTTTGATACTGAAATTTCATTGCAGATGGAGAAATCGTTATAGCTTGAACTTCTCTTTTACCTTTAATGTCAAGTTTTTGTAGTTATACAAGTTTCAAAAGTCTTATAACTACACAATTGTATGATATATTTAAGATCACAAGTTTCAAAAATCTTCATTTCTTTGTTAAACTCCATTCTTTATCTAACTACATATAAATTAAAGGCGAAAGATCACTTTAACACGTGACCGAAACTATTCTCACTTTTAGCTCGTGGCCTAAACTATTTACATTCTATAGTCGCAAAAGTGTATAAAATTTGTAATTTTTATATATAATATACAGAAATGTACATATAAACAAAAAATATACATTTTCTTTACTATTATTTTGACAATGTCATTTCCTTAAATTAAAACAAAAGAAATATAAAGTAAAAAAGTGAGCCTTGACAAGAAGGCCATTCGTTAAAACCCGAAGGAAATCATAACTCGATCCGAATCTACGGATGATGATTGTATTTCTTCGGGTTTGAATCATTCTTGTTGGTTCGACATTTTCAATAGATAGCTAGTGAATTGGCAATTAGTTGGATTATCCTAGATTTTAGCTTCAAATTCTGACAATTCATTGCAATTGAGTAATTGTGCTGTTTACTTATTCTTTCACTTTGTTATCTTAGCAACAAGCTAACCATAGAAACTGAACTTTTTTATATGCACAGTTAATGCGAAGAGACATAAAAGAAAATGGAAACTTTCAAATGTTGATTTTGAAAATATATTCCCTCCGGTCCACTTTAATTGATTTTTAGTTGTTTTCACGTATATTAAGAAATTTACCTTTTAGCATTAATTAATAATAAAATCGATCATATTAACATTAATTTGTTCATTGAAAATATAACAAATACTCCTAGGCTTTTTACTCCAAAGAAAAATTTGGAAAAAAGAAGTTAATTCCTTTTTGATATCTGAAAAAATCAAATATTATGGACCACGAGAAAAAGTCCAAAAAATCAAATAAAGTGAAGCGGAGAAAGTATATTATTTAATTATTGGTTAAGACATATGTTTTTTATTCATTAATTTAATGCAAATACCAAATATGAATAAAATTATATTTTATTATAGAGTGACATTTAATTGTCAAAAACTTAGTGAACTCAATCACTAATTAGTAAACCAATTCTAAACCGGCAGGCCAAGTATTACCCACAAAAACCGATAACAACGTTGTGTAAATTAGTGGTTCCTTTTGTTTCAAAGCTTCGAGAATTCCGCTCTAATTCTGTATTTATAAGCAACATCAATTCACTGCATTCTACTGCCAAACACTTACCCTAGTAAAAAAGAATACTCAATTCTTATAACTCTTTTCTCTCGTTTAATTTATTTATAAGCATCATGGGCAAAGTCAAGATCGGAATTAATGGTATTTTCATTGTGATTTAGTGTCCTCATTTGTTTATTTAGGTTTCTTTTTCTAATGATTTCTTGGTTTTTATTTAATGCATGTAGGTTTTGGAAGAATTGGTAGGTTAGTTGCTAGGGTGGCACTGCAGAGTGATGACATTGAATTAGTCGCTGTCAATGACCCCTTCATCACCACTGACTACATGGTTACGTATTTGAAATTCACTGATCCGACTAATCTTTTGTTGATTTATCGACCCCTATGTTAATTCCTTGTTGTTCATATTTAGTTTTCATGACTTGAGAATATATGTTCCATATTCATTACCAAAGGTGGTGGGTTCAATTAAACCCGTTATTTTCACCATAGACCAAGGATATATATGTGAAAAGTAGTTTAAATATATTAAATCTTGAACCCATATTTTTAAAGAACTTAGAATCATGAATTCTGAAAAGCAGATGCTTATATAAGCACAACATGAGAAAAAGGGGATATTCCCTATTCTTGGATCTGTGCACAACCGAGTCAGAATTTTAATCAGGTGTAAAGTATTACTGCATCTAGTACTATGTTGTAGTAACAATTTAAATACTACTTACTACATATTTTGAGCTAAAAACATTGAGTCTGCACTTACGTTTCTGTACATGTGAATCATTTCTAAGTTGGAAATTAGTGCTTTTTTTTTTTTATAATTTACCAACTACTCCTATTATTCTGGCAAACCTAATTGAGGCTTAATCGATTATCAGCATTGCATTTCTAAATAATCAGAAAAATCTTCTGAATCGAAATGTAGCATGCCCAAAGGTGTGTATGATTATTACTTTCCTGCCGGCATTTTCTTTTAGTCGCTTTTCCTTTGGAGGCTAGTTATCAATTCAAAACTTGATTGGGTCTAGAAATTTAAATTTTCAATTTTCTGTTAATTACTGTCTCTACAGATGGTGAAACTTCATTATAATAGTAATTTCAAGTCTATGTTTTGATTGCTTGTATATAGTCATGTGTGGATGTAGAGTTTGGTCGCCGGGTTCATTTGAACCCAGTACTGTCGACGCATAACATAAATTTATGTCTAAAAATTCATTAGAATTGCAACAATTAGTAGGTCCGAACCCATAACTTTGAACATACAATGGGTTCAATGCTAAAAACCTTAAAAGTTGAACCCACATAATCTAAATCGTGGATCCGCTTCTGTATATAGTTGTCATACTGACTTCACTTTTGTGACGGTGCATTGTTCTTGGATGTATTTCAATGAATTTAAGGTACTATATGCATTGACGGTGTTAGATTTTCGTACTTATATCACTAATGTGCATTTTTGTGTTTTCTAGACCTACATGTTCAAATATGACACTGTTCATGGCCAATGGAAGAAACACGAACTTAAAGTTAAGGACGAAAAGACTCTTCTCTTTGGCGATAAGCCCGTCAAAGTATTTGGTGCTAGGTAATTAATTTTATTTCCAAGATTTCAACCTCGCATTACAATGGGAGTTTATTTCATTTTTATTTTCTTACTTTTCTTGGTGTGACGAACAGGAACCCCGAAGAAATTCCATGGGGTGAGGCTGGAGCAGAGTATGTTGTAGAATCCACTGGAGTTTTCACTGATAAAGACAAAGCTGCAGCTCACTTGAAGGTTTTCATAGTATATATACGCTGATAGTCTAAAGAATTTATGTTAATGTTGATCCTGATGTTCCGTCTATTTTTCTTAGGGAGGTGCAAAAAGGGTTGTCATTTCAGCCCCTAGCAAGGATGCGCCAATGTTTGTTATGGGTGTCAATGAGAAGGAATACAAAGGAGATATTAACATTGTCTCTAATGCTAGTTGCACTACCAACTGCCTTGCTCCATTGGCTAAGGTTATTAACGACAAATTTGGTATTGTCGAGGGACTTATGACCACAGTCCACTCTATTACTGGTAAATTAAACCCCTGATTAACTAGTATACTTAATAGTGCATTTCTTCTGTTTGACTTTATGGATCATTTATTATGATGTATTGTTATTCAGCAACTCAAAAGACAGTCGATGGTCCTTCGATGAAAGACTGGAGAGGTGGACGAGCTGCTGCTCATAACATCATTCCTAGCAGTACAGGAGCTGCCAAGGTATAATTAACTGCCAAATTGCGTTTCTTATGAAGTGAGATAGAAATCTTGTTTTGTGGAAAAATAAGTTTTTTCCCTGATATACTTAATAGAACTATCTTTGTACATTTCATATAACCTGTATGCTTTATGAGCCGGTCCGTGCTCCAAAAAGCCTAGCATAATTTACCCTTTTTCTCCCTATATGTAAAATTATACAAACATATGCGCTTCAGTGGAAATTGAGTACTTACTAACTAGTATATATCTTACATTTGATTATGCAGGCTGTTGGCAAAGTTCTGCCTGCACTGAATGGAAAGTTGACTGGGATGTCTTTTCGTGTTCCAACTGTTGATGTTTCAGTTGTTGATCTTACAGCGAGGCTTGAGAAATCAGCCACCTATGATGAAATCAAAGCAGCTATCAAGTACTAACCGTTTTGAAATTTTGTCTTAATTGAAGAATTTAGTTTATCTTAGGTCCAGAAATTTTGCAAGTAGTTACTTTTCATGAACTAATTTATTTCTGTACAGGGCTGAGTCTGAGGGTAAAATGAAGGGAATTCTTGGCTACACTGAAGATGATGTTGTCTCATCTGATTTTGTGGGTGATTGCAGGTGATAATCCTATCACATTACTCACCATCTAACAGATCTCTAGACTAGATACAGCGGGTTCAATAGAACTCACTATATTTAGCTCGGACTGTGTATATATATTTAGCTCGGACTATGTATGTATGTGTGTGTGAGAGAGAGAAATTCACATATATATAAAGAGCAGAACTCACTAGACTCTAAATTCCGGATTTGCTGATACTGTAATATTCCAATATGTTGCATATGTCAGGTCAAGCATCTTTGATGCCAAGGCTGGTATTGCTCTCAATGGGAACTTTGTTAAGGTTGTTTCGTGGTATGACAATGAATGGGGCTACAGGTAAGCGTTTACCAGAGTTTTTACTTTGTATTGGACTAGAAAATATGGTATAAGGTTATTTTGTGACCAAAGGTTATGTAACGCTAGCTGAATCTATTACAGTACTTTTTGTCGAACTAAGTCTATGTATGGAAAAGAAAAATCTGAAACATATATCATTCTGAATCTATTGACAAGATCTTGTTTGAGACACATCTACCTTTACCGTTTTCATGAAATTTCTAACAACATAGTGTATGTACGCTTTTTGTTGTTGCAGTAACCGTGTTATCGACTTGATTCGTCACATGGCGACTGTTGCATAAAGAGTTTTTTTTCTATCAATGGCGGCTGGTTAGACGAATTGAAGAAGCTCTGGAATAATAGAGAAGTAGAGATCAGTTGCAGTATAGTATGCAGATCCCTTCTTTTATTTTTGGAGTTATATTAGAGAGCTTCTAAGAATTTTTCATGAGGATTTTTTTTGTTAGAGTTCAGTAGGAATAAAAGACGAACAAGTGCATTAATCTGCTAATACTTTTATGTTGGAAAGATGCAAATTTTGGTACACTGAGATATTCTTTTTGGGTTTCTACATATGCTTTTTTGTGTATGTATGTTTTTTCAATTGAATTGCAGTAGTGACTATTTTCCTTTTGCACCATCTTTATTCTCATTGGTTACTTTGTAGCACAAAGTCAAAGAAACAATTCTCAAATTTGAATAACTGGCCTGGTTTACGGGATGTCAAAAACGTACTCCCGTTTATGAAATAGTTTGACTCGACATGAAATAAGAAAAAATAAAAAGATTTTTAAAATTTGTGGTATTAAAAACTTAAGGAATAAAAGCTTTGTGGGGTCATGACATTTGTGTGATTATAAAATATTCTTATTAAGGGTAAAATTAGTAAAATGAAGAGTTTAAAATTAAATTATTTCTAAATTTAGAAATACGTCATTTATTTTGGAAAAGACTAAAAAGGAAACTATTTCATCTCATTTGAAACGGAGGGAATAGTAATTAAGGGACTCAAATCTTCTTCTCCTGCCACTTTCATTACCGTGAATCCTTTTTCCACAGACTTAGGGAAGCTAAATCACTATCTGGACATTATTACGCAAGTACCCATACCTATCTGGACATTATTATGCAAGTACCCATACCGTTTGACCAAAAAATGTAAGACGTTTGATTAAACTAATTAATTTTGTATGACGAAGAGCTAAATTTAGTTAATGATAATAACTTCAGATCTATAATCGATTAACACAAATAATGCAAGAGCAGTGTTGAGAGAAGATTAAATGTGATGTACATTTAATGTTTCAAGATCATTAATAATGGCATTAAAATGATAAATGACATTAAAATAAATAAGAAGAATGATTCCCCAATATTGAACGAGGGGGATGATTCTTCTTTCTGACAATGATAAATGATAGACAAATACTAGAATGTTGGGACCCTTCTTGGATCTAATGGAAAAAGTGTGGAATAGTAGACAATCGAATCTCTTTAGAAAGGTAGTGATTGTCTTTTATCTAGAGAGAAAGTCTACTTTTTCAAAGAATGTTCTTATTAGAGAATATTACATATCTATCCCCCCTATCTCTTTTTCTATTTATACGAAACATTCCTCATTCAACCCTAAAAGTCCAGACACCAAGAATATTCAATAGAATATTCTCCTGAATATTCTATTATAAAAACTAGCTGTTAGCACTGCCTTTGATACTCGACCTCGGCCGTTATTGACTACTCGATTACGAGCCCCGTTATCTACTAATCGACCTCGACCATATCGCTTTCTACGATACCGCTTCATGCTAAATCCCACTGAGGCAGATTTTGACCCATACAGTTAGTCCCTCCGCTTATTGATGTCGACCTCGGGCGACCTTGATGAGCGAACTCTGTCAGTTAGGGTTGAGAAGTTTTATGCGAGCAGGTCGAGTAGTAGCGGTTCAGACAGGAAGGAAACGTGGCCTTCTGTGAGCCACAACCTAGGGTCACGTCGTTTCAGAGTGACGTCATGTCATCATGTATCATTATTACGCATTTTCCCGATACCCTATATCGTTTCCCGCGCCTCTGCCGTTTCGATTTTTGAGCTGGGCAACTGTGGTTTGCTTCCTCGATATTGATGCCCTAACTCTTATAAATTGGGATACCCGATCCTTCGATTCACTCTTTGCTTTCTAAAAATCGGATTTTCATATCTTCTTCTTCCTCAATCAGAATCTCTACTTTCTTGACCTTACTTCATACTCTTGCCTTCACTGATTTCGGTAGTTCCTGCTACTCGACTCTTCTGCGTTTACATCCCCTCTATTCATAAACCAAAATGGTTAGTGTGTCTTCCAGTTCTGGGGGAGAGGGGGAGGGGGGTATCTGACCCTGTTCGTTTAGCAGTGTACATACCTCCCCATGACGGTGAGGGTGTCATTGCTGCAGAAGATGAAACCTTTCCTACGGTGGAGGAAATAATTCCCTGTAGCGAGAAGGCTAGAACTGACTTCTCAAAGCTACCCGAGGACAACCCTGAGGCCGTAGAGTCTGAGATGGACGCGCCTGTCATTGCTACTTTCAGGGCGAAGTTCAAAATTCCAGTCCACATCGATTTAGTCCCGGCTGGACACGATGTGATGCAGATTCACCGCCCTGGATATTGTGCGTTCTATGCATATCCATTTTACGTGGGATACTTTTTTCCCATTCTCCCATTGGCAGAGGAATTCTACCGCAACTACAGCGTCTGTCTGGCTCAACTTTCTCCTTATATCTACAAGCTCATCCTCATGCTGACAAAGTACGCGGAATTGGTTGGCCGTGAGGTCTCTCTTCGCCACCTGATGCACCGCTTCACGCCGAGTTTCCATAGAGGGACGATGTTGTACCTTCGTCACCGTGGAGGCAAAAGCTTGGTAGTAAAGATAGACGATAAATCAAATCGTCGATTCTAGTTTAATTACTTATACGTCAATACTAAGGACGTGGTGGCGAACGCAAATGTATTTCCTAAGGCGTGGAATTACGCCCATAAGTATTTTCACTAAGTGCTCATTTTGCTTGTTCTAGTCGTAGTTTAACAGTTCTGTCTTTTTCTCATTCAGCTGAGACCGAGCCCCTTCCTTTAATCGCGGATATTCATGAATGGGTTAGCCAGATCTTGCCCCACACAATGGGGATTCGTGGGTGGCCGGCCTTTTTCCAGAAGTTCGGGCCCAAGCTTCAGCGACCAGTGAGTTTGTCCGTCCATATAGTGACTTTTGACATATGTCGTCCTAACCTTGTGGTCGCGTTTTGGTCATGACTTTGAGAGTCGATGTTAAAATCATTTTTGCAGGCCGAGGGTCTTTGAAGAGGTAGAAAGCTCCGGCTCCGGCATTCCGTAAGAGGAAGGCCGTTTCTATTCCTATTGCTGCGGTGAGACCTGCTCGGTCATCGACTACTGCGGCGGGTGTTTCCACTTCCCCTCTGCATCATCTGGTTGACGAGGACGATGAGGAAGGATTGTCGCCGACTGATGATAATCTACTTCCCCGCAAGAGGTGATCTGTCGGTATCGGCGAGGGAAGTGTCCGCGTGGGAAGTTCGGTGATGGATGGCTTTGTCATCAGAGAAATGGCGACCATAGATCTCGGAGTTGATGCCGAGTTACTGTTCACAATCCTGCCGCCGTCGGGGGCCGAGGGATGTACGTTGCTCCTTGATGTCAGAACGAGTTTTGAAGGGTCGCCTTACAAGGGGATGAGACATCAACCTCGTTACCGACCGAGGACCTTTCCTCTCGGGTTGATACCAAGGGCAAAAGTGTTGTCGAGTAGGATTATGAGACGAGCGCCGATATGGATGCCGAGGAGGTTAAGATGATGGGGGAAGAACTCACCCGGCTTGAGGTGAGGTTGGAAGGGAGCACGCGGACTATTGCGATCCCTTTGGACCGGGATCTATTAGTTGACACAAAGGACGTGGTCCTTTCTCTTGGTCCACTCTGTTCCGATGTGAAGGGTAAGACCCTCGAGAAGCTGAAGGATTCCACTTTATCGAAGAGCATAGCTGGCCTTGCTCTTAGGGTATGTTTGATATTCCGTTTCCATATTCGTCTTTTTTTTTATGTTTATTCGAACTTTATTCTTACCCGCTCTGGCTTTCTTTTCAG
This sequence comes from Nicotiana otophora, assembly GCA_000715115.1. Taxonomy (NCBI): domain Eukaryota; kingdom Viridiplantae; phylum Streptophyta; class Magnoliopsida; order Solanales; family Solanaceae; genus Nicotiana; species Nicotiana otophora. The sequence continues at coordinate 179,095 of AWOL01S0018526.1, forward strand.
ACCGTGATCTTGGAGATTGAAAGATTCTGCCGAGAGGAGATGCGTAAGGCTATCTTCCAAAAGATGGAGCGGAAATATCGTGAATATCGTGATAAGCACTGTGAGCTTTGCCGGTGACTTGGTAGTAGTAGCAACTTCCGGGCCCTCCGAAACGAGCTAGAGGAGAAAGATGACGAATTGGTGAAGGTCATCGGAAAATGTAGTGAGCTCGAGGGGGCGTTGAAGGATAAAGAGGAGGAGCTCGAGGTGAGTAGGGGGTTGAGGCCCAATGCGCCAACCTTCAGGCCCAAGTGGTCTCGCAGCGTGCCGAGCTGGAGGAGGGTCAACTTCGAGTGGCCATTTTGAGTGGCGATATCGCCGAGAAGATAGCAGATTTGGAGAAGGCAGAGTCGGCCCAGTTATCAGCTGTGCGTAAACCTGCAGCTTTAGAGGACACGATCCGTGTTATCCATTCTGAACGGGATTACGCCATGGAGACAACTAGGCTTAGTGATGAGCTTATTGGGGAGTTAGAAAAAAAGGTTACAGACCTTAGTGATCGAGGTGTTGCCCTCGAGGCCGAAAAGGCACAGTTATTGGCGCAACCGTCCTTATCCCGTACTGCTTTTCCTGATGTTCCTCGGGATCTGTATGAGGAATGGATTCACATCGAGACCCAGCTGGATATATTCAAGGATCTGATGGGGACGGGAGCTGTTTCGGAAGCCGACTTAGATAATGCACGTGCTAAGGCACGTGAAGCTCGATTTGCTTATGGCTATGACCCCGCTACACCACAAGCTGGTGATGCTGAGAAAGACGTGGAAGGGATTGAGCAGGATGCCTGGTACGAATATGTGTATCCCGGCGGCGGCGGAGATGGTGGAGGGATGAGTGGAGATGGTGTTGCTGAGTTTGGTAGCGCGTAGTTGCTTTTCTTTCTTTTGTTGTAATTCTTGTACATACTTTTGCTGGCATATGTTTTAGCCTTTGTAAGGAATATATTTGAAGTAAGAAATGTCGTTTTCGTTGTTTCGTATCTAATTCTATTTCTTTCTGTTCGGGCTTGCACGCTTCTTTCTTTTGTTTTGTCATTTTAATCATAAAAATTTGGTTTTGGTCATGGTCGAGTATTAGTAGGTGTTAATTCGAACGAGGTCGAATGTAACCTGTATTGAGTTGGTTCGAGCGAGGTTGAATGTGAGTTAATTCGAACGAGGTCGAATGTGAGTTGATTCAAACGAGGTCGAATGTGAGTTAATTTGAGCGAGGTCGAATGTGAGTTTATTCGAATGAGGTCGAATGTGAGTTAATTCGAGCGAGGTCGAATGTGAGTTGATTGGAGCGAGGTCGAATGTGAGTTGATTCGAGCGAGGTCGAATGTGAGTTGATTCGAACGAGGTCGAATGTGAGTTGATTCGAATGAGGTCGAATGTGAGTTGATTCGAACAAGGTCGAATGTGAGTTAATTCGAGCAAGGTTGAATGTGAGTTAATTCGAGCGAGGTCGAATATGAGTTGATTCGAACGAGGTCGAATGTGAGTTACTTAATTGTGGTTGGGGGCCGGGTAGATATTGAGGCGATGTTGTTCTGGCGAAAATATGGGCGAACTTCATACATTTGTGTTTTGCTCATATACTTGGAGAAATTTACATGTTTTCCGGGCTGGCATTCCAGTCCCAGTCTATCTAGTCCCTTCATTGGGTGACCTGGAGATGTGTTGAGAGGTTGGGCAATGAACTAACCATCTAGTGTCTCTTTCCATTCGTATTTCGACTTGGAAGTGTCCCCTTTGTCGCCTCGTTAAAAACCTCCTCGAGAAAGCCCAAATGGAACAAAACTCAAGTGAGGAAAAACGAGTGCGACTTGGAGGACGCTTTTTCTTAAAAGTTGAAGTACTTGAGGTGGGAGACGTTCTAATTATTTGGCATTAGTTTTCCTTCCATTTTTTCTAGTTAAAATGACCCTTTATTTGCTGCTGCCATGATTTTGTATGGACCGTCCCAATTCGTCCCTAGTTTGCCTTCCTGCGGGTCTTTACTTTCTTGTGTTTTGGCCTTGAGCACGCAGTCCCCGACTTTGAGTGGTCTGATCTTGGCCATTTTGTTATAATAGCGTTATGCCTGTTATTTTTGGGCGACCATCCTTATGTAGGGCATATCTCTCCGTTCTACGGCTTCGTCGAGCTCTTGACTTTTGCTTTCATCGTTCCTCAGCCCGCTCTCATGGGAATATCGCAAACTGGGCTCTCCGGCTTCGACAGATATTACCGCATCAGTCCCATAGACTAAAGAGTAGGGTGTCTCTCCTGTGCTTGTCTTTGGCGTTATGTGATAGGCCGAAAGCACTTCTGGTAATATCTCCGACCATAATCCCTTGGCGTCCTCAAGCTTTTTCTTCATGATGTTCAGTATTGATTTATTGGAAGATTCTGCTTGCCCGTTGCCCGCGGGGTGGTATGGTGTGGAGAGTATTCTTTTGATATGCCACTTCTCAAAAAATTCAGCGACCTTCTTTCCAGTAAATTGGGGCCCGTTGTTGCAACTGATCTCTTTGGGGAGGCTGAAGAGGCACACAATGTTTTCCATATGAAGGCGATCACTTCCTGTTTGCGTATTTGGGCGAATGCTCCTGCTTCTACCCATGTTTTTTAAAATAGTCAGTTAAAACTAAAAGAAATCGTACGTTACCTCGTCCCGCAAGGAGGGGGCCGACGATGTCCATTCCCCATTTGATGAAACGCCAAGGGAAGGTGACCGAGTGGAGATGCTCGGCCGCTTGATGGATCATTGGGGTGTATTTTTGGCATTGTTCACATTTTTTCACGAAGTCTGCGGCCTATTCTTTCAAGGTAGGCCAGTAGTAACCTGCCCGTATTAGACATCTGCCCGAGCTTGATTGCCTGAGTGAGCTCCGCAATGGCCTTTATGGACTTCTTCTAGGACGCGTCGCGTCTGATTCGGGCCTAAGCATTTCGCTAGGGGGCTGCCATACGTCCTTTGGTATAGGTCGTTGTGAATGATGATGTACCTGGCTGCTTCCATCCGGAGTTTCTTGACTTCCTTTTTATCATCTGGGAGTACACCGTCCTAAAGGTATGTAACAATACGGTTGCGCCAGTCCCAAGTTAGATTTATAGTCCTTACCTCGATTTGATCTATCGATGAGTGGAGGAGGGTAACCATGCTTCCTTCTCCGGTTATGCTTTTATTTGCTGCCTCCAATTTGGCGAGGCCGTCTGCTTTGATGTTTTGTGCTCGAGGATTTGGTCGAGCTGGCACTTGTCGAACTCGGGTAGTAGTTTGCAGGTCTCGACCTGGTATTTTTGTAACCTTTGCTCTTTGAGCTGGAAAGTCCTTGTGACTTAGTTGACGACGAGTTGAGAGTCGCAGTGTAGGATGACCCGCCTCTCCCCGTACTTGAGTGCTAGCCTTAACCCTGCAATCACGGCCTCATAGTCGGCCTCGTTGTTAGTCATGTCCGGGCACCTTATGGACTGGTGAACCGCTTCGCCTATCGAGACTTCGAGCACAAGTCTGAGTCCGGACCCTGACGCATTGGAAGCACCGTCGGTGTACAAATCCAAAGATCTTGTGTTCGTGGAGAAGCGTGGGCGGCTTCTTTTTCGACTTCAGGCATTAGTTTTGTGCTGAAGTCAGCGACGAAGTCGGCAAGGACTTGTGATTTTATTGTCGTCCGTGGTTGATATGTGATATCGCGATCGCTCAATTCTATGGCCCACTTGGCTAACATGCCCAATAGTTCAGGCTTATGCAAAATACTTCGTAAGGGGAAAGTTGTGACTACCCAGATGGGGTGGCACTGAAAGTATGGTCTAAGATTTGGTAAAGCTACGACCAAGGTCAGGGCCAATGTTTCGAGGTGGGGATACCTCGTCTCGGCATTGATTAAGGTTCTGCTAATGTAATAGATGGGGGATTGCGTACTTTTATCTTCTCGGACCAAGACTGCACTCACCGCTACTTCAGATACGGCGAGGTAGACGAGAAGGCGTTCCCCCGGTTCCGCTTTGGAAAGCAACGACGGTGACGATAGATAAGACTTTAATTCCTTCAGGGATTGAACGCACTCGTAAGTCCATTAGAGGTCATTGTCTTTCTTGAGTACGCCGAAAAACTTATGGCATCTGTCAGATGATCGTGAGATGAATCTCGACAGGGCGACGATGTGGCCAGTCAGCATCTGAATATGCTTTTTGCTGGTTAAGTAATCTGGTATTCCTTCAATGGCTTTTATTTGGTTGGGGTTGACTCAATACCCTTTTGTGATACTAGGAAGCCTAAGAATTTTTCTGAGGTCACGCCGAATGCACACTTTTCAGGATTCAGCTTCATTTCATACCGCCTGAGTATATCGAAGGCTTCTTTCAGGTGATTGATGTGATCTTCTTTACTTTTGGACTTGAAACATATGTTGTCTATGTAGACTTCCATGGTCTTGCCGAGTTGGTCTTTGAATATTTTGGTCACCAACCTTTGGTATGTCGCTACCCGCGTTTTTCAGTCCGAAAGGCATCACCCTGTAGAAGTACATTCCTTGATGGGTGATGAAGGTGGTCTTCTCCTGGTCCTCCTCTTCCATGAGGCTCTGATTGTAGCCCGAGTAGGCATCCAAGAAGCTCAGCAATTCATGCCCGTCTATTGCATCAATGAGATGGTCAATGTGAGGTAGCGGGAATGAATCTTTGGGGCATGCTTTGTTTAAAGCCATAAAGTCTACGCACATCCGCCATTTTTCGTTCTTTTCTTTCACCATGACCACATTGGCAACCTATTGGTGGTATTTTGATTCCCTAATTGAGCCATTTTCTAACAATTGTTCGACCTCTTCGCGAACTGTATCATTTATTGTGAAATTAAACTTTCACCTAACCTGCCTTACCAGGGGGTAGAACGGGTCGACATTCAACTTGTGTGTGGAGACCTCCTTTGGGATACCTGACATGTCTGCATGGGAAAAAGCAAACAAGTTCGCGCGCAGTTAAGAATTGACGGAATTTACCTGGTTCTTGAAGCTTACGGCCGACGTAGGCTTTCTTGCTATGGTTGTTTTCATCAAGTTGGACGTGGTAGAGGTCTTCTATGATTGATCCCATGGCATCTATTGTTTCGAGATCTCTGATGACGTCCATGTTTTAATCATAGCTCGACCTCGACCCTGTTAATTTCTATGCATCCTTTGCTTTGCCCTTCATTTGTTGGGTATATATACAATCCAGGGCGATGCAATAGCATTATCGAGATGTGCGTTATTCTCCTCGTATGCTGAATACTCCCCATGGGGTTGGAAATTTGATAATTTGGTACAAGCTGAAGGGGATAGCCCTCGTGGCGTGTATCGAAGGTCGACCTATTACGGCGTTGTATGCCGTATCCTGGTCCATGATGTGGAATGTGGTTTCTAGAGTGACGCCGATGGCTAGGACGGGGGGTGTGATTTCCCCGTATGTTCGTTCAATTGCATTGTTAAATCCTGTTAGCGTGATGCAGCGCGACACTATCTTATCCTCGAGTTTCTTTTGTGCAAGCACTCGAGGATGGACAATGCACGCACCGCTCCCATTGTCCACCATAATGCATCTTACATCTGTATCTAATATTCGTAAAGTGATAACAAGGGCATCAGAGTGAGGGAAAACCAAACCGTGGGTATCTGACTTATTGAAGATGATACTTTCTTCGAGTTCATCGTACCGTTCATGAGTGATTGACCGTTTGAGCTTGTGGGTTGCGGCAAACTTTACGTTGTTGATTGAAACATCATCGCCGCCCCCGATGATCATTTGAATGGTGCGAGTCGGTGAGGATGGTTTCAATAGTCCCTGGTGTTGTTCACGTCCTCGGGCAAAGTTGATCCTCCTTCGGTCGCTCAACAATTCTTTTGAGGTGTCCTTGATTGAGCAGGTTCACGACCTCCTGTCTTAGGGCGATGCAGTCCTCAGTTTTGTGACCTCGCTCTTGGTGGAACTCGCAGAGTGCGTTTGATTTTCTAGTGCTTGGATCTGACCTCCTCTTTTGTGGCCACTTTACTTTTGGTCCGAGCTTCTCCAATGCGTAGACTATTTCTGAGGGTGACACACAAAAATTATGAGTGCATAGTAAATGGGGCATACCTCTCACGTTCCGGTGAGTCCCTGTCCTTGGCCTAGATGGTCCCTCTTCATGGCGGGAGGGGGGCATGATGGCACTTATGACATATGGATGATGCCTTTCTCAGTTGGATTGTGGAGCTGCAAGATCTCTCCTGGCATTATTTCTTTGATCCTTCCTGGTTTCGGCTTGTACTGAGGTCAATCGATGGATTGGCCCATTCAGGTTGTCTTCGTCGGCAAGGACCTCAGCACAGTAGGCGTTGTGTATTTCATCCCAAGTGGTTGGAAGATACTTCATAAGCCGACTTAATAGTTTTCTGGTCGCCCTTGAGCCATTCCTGTCCAGCCCATTCTGGAAAGCTGCTACAGCCATTCCTTCTGATACATTCGGTAAGGTCATCCTTACTTTGTTGAATCGAGCGAGGAAGTCCCTCAATCCCTCTCCGGGTGATTGTTTGATGGCAAATATATCATTCACTCTTGCCTCCGCCTTTTTAGCCCCAGCATGGGCCGTTACGAACTTGTCGTCCATCTCTTCGAATGTTTTAATGGAGCGCGCGGACAGCTGTGAATACCAAGTTAATGCTCCTCCGGTAAGGGTCTCGTCGAACATTTTCAACAAGATGGAGGAGACTTGTTCTTTAGCGAGAACATTGCCCTTTACCGCAGTAACATAGTGAGTTACATGATCTTGGGGGTCGGTCGTACCGATATAAATTTTCAGATAAGGCGACATCTTGAAGGTCTTGGGTATGGCATGCAGGGCGACTTCATCACTGTAGGGTTGCTCAACGAACTGACCAGCGTCTCTTTTTAGCAAGAGTTTTTGGGCACCCGGTATTTTGTTGACTCTTTCTTGGTGTTCTCTCATTTGATCCCAAAGCATTTTGTTTTCATTTTCCATTTCTTCCATTTTCCTCAGAATGTCCGTGAGGGTGTCGTTACCTACATTATTAATATTGTGCGTGATACCTGTTACTGGAGGGGGAGGGCCGTGCTGCTTGGCCATTGCTGGTGCAATGCAAGTCCTTGCATTTTCTCTAATTGCCTCTTGAGTGGGCTTGTCGAGGATGCCGGTCAACGTATTTGTCAGCCAAGCCTTGAGTAGCTTGTTCACCGCTGGTGGCGCCGCTTCTGCTGTGGACGTGGAAGCTCCTTTACCACGGGATATTATGATACTACCGTGAGGGAGAGGCGGCCCACTTTGCCAGAGAGAGGTGTTAGGCGTTATGTCTTCGCCTTCTATTTCGGAGACCTCATTGATGGTGTTTAAGAGGTTGGTAGTGAGATCGGCCATTGCCTTCATTCTTTCTTCTCCATTACCTGCCATGTCAGATCCGTGTGTACAAGGAAGTAGAAGTTTTTTTTTTTTTTGTGAACTATGCCAGTTATAGATCTAGAAGAAACTAAAAATTTAGCTAGATAATCCCCGCAGACGGCGCCAAATTGTTTGATAAAAAAATATAGACGTTTGATTAAACTAATTAATTTTGTATGACGAAGGGTTAAACCTAGTTAATGATAATAACTTCAGATCTATAATGGATTAACACAAATAACGCAAGAGCAGTGTTGAGAGAAGATTAAATGTGATGTACATTTAATGTTTCATGATCATTAATATTGGGGGAATATCAAGCAATAAATAACGATAAATGACATTAACGTAAATAAGGAGAATGATTCACCCAATATTGAATGAAGTGGATGATTCTTCTTTCTGACAATGATGAATGATAGACAAATACTAAAATGTTGGGACCCTTCTTGGATCTAATGGAAAAAGTGTGGAATAGTAGACAATCGAATCTCTTTAGAAAGGTAGTGATTGTCTTTTATCTAGAGAGAAAGTCTGTTTTTTCAAAGAATGTTCTTATTAGAGAATATTACATATCTATTCCCCCCTATTTCTTTTTCTATTTATATGAGACATTCCCGAGTCAACCCTAAAAGTACAGACACCAAGAATATTCAATAGAATATTCTCATGAATATTCTATTACAAAAACTAGCCGTTAGCACTGCCCTTGATACTCTACCTCGGCCGTTATTAACTATTCGGCTACGAACCCCGTTATCTACTAATCGACCTCGACCATATCGCTTTCCACGATACCGTTTCATGCTAAATCCCACTGAGGCAAATTTTGACCCATACACATACCATGAATCTGGAAAATTCCAAGCAGCTTGAATTTTCTTTCTCATGTTAATTGTTATTATGGGTTTCTTATACATATATTAGATACACATCAAAACCGTTTAATTTATGAACAATAAATTATTGGGCTAAGTTTCAGTTCATGGGTTCTTTATTTTTTTTTTATTCTTAAATAATCTCTCTTTCGAAAAGAAGAGGGAAGAGGTAGGGTGGTGGAGAGATATGGTGGGAGAGAGGGGAAGAAGATGAAGTAGAGAAATCTTATAAAATTAAAAATAATTTTAAATATTATAACGTGGAAGGTGATATGCGGGGTAATGTTTCCATTTCACACGAGTATAGGGAGGTAAAAGTCCCGCGCTAAAATTAAGTTTGAAACTGATTTTTCTCCGACAAAGACATGTATAACGGTAAAAACTTACTCACATCGGGTGTGTGTTCGCATCCATCCAATAAACAAATAACACATGTCACATTATTTAACTACAAGTATATGTCTTTAACCATAGTTAATTACCATGTATTTTTCATATCATCTTAAACTATAATCTATACACTATATTAAAAACATGAAAACCCTTAGCGAAATGTCGTTCGCCTTTATTACCTTTTAAAAATAGATTTTATATTGGACAAAATTATAATTTAAATTATTTTCCTAATATTTAGAGCCTTAAAATCAATTAAATTTTAGTTATAAATTTTTTTCTTTTTTGAAATATTTATAGAGTCCAAATATTTAGGACTTTAAAATCGATTAAGATTGATCTTATATAAATTAGTTTCCTCATTAAAGTATGTAACATATTTATAATTAGTAATACCAAAATTAGAAAAATCTTAAGGCTAAATATTAACTACCACTACTTGTCGAGAACACATGTAGAAGGAGTTCTTGTGCATAAATATTTTTAAAATTAAGTATAATTTGTTTAAAGTATTTTTCCCTAATATTAGTATCTTGAGATCAACTAAATTTTTATTTATTAAATTTATCCTCTTTATTTCAACAAATTCCTTATACTTAGGATTTTGATATCAATTAAATTTAATCAAAATCGATTAAACTTTTTCTTATATAAATTATCTATATCTATATCTATCTATATATTATACACTATATTAAAAGCACGAAGCCTCTTAGCGGAATATCATTCGCCTTTTTTACTCTTTAAAGAATGATTTCACATTGGATAAAAGTATAAATTAATAATTTTTCTAATATTTAAGTGAAATACACTAGAATTTTGGTATTAAATCTTTTCTTATTTGAATTATGTAGAAACTCCTAATATTTAAGTTATATAAATTTATTTCTTAAATTTCTAAATATTAAAGTTTACTATTGTAAACTACCATAAGCACATTAAGACGAGTAAAAAATATCTTTAAATAAATGACATGCTTACGTTTAAAAATAATAATAATCCATAGTAATAATATATAACATACTTTAATTTTTTACTTACATATTGTAATGTATGGCCATATTAAATCACAAACCCAATTAAAATTTTTGACAAGTGAAACATAGATAAAATACTTAAATTTATATATTGAAATTAACAATAAATTGTACTCTAATTTATAAGATCATTTAAATTATAACTTTCTACATGTTGTCTAAATCTATGTTTATTTAAGTAATATAGGAAGTCAAATAATATTATTTATGTGATTTTTTAAAATTTATACCCATCGATAAGGATTCACGCGCAACGCGCGTACTCTAAAACAAGTATTAAAAATACTTAATAGACTCTTGCAAAGTTGTGGTCTGAAACATTAATGGATGACATCATTAATTTCTTGTTGACTTCTTGTGCCATCACTGGCCATTACTAACACACAATTTAATTTTCCTTCTACTAGGGTAAGTATCATTATTTATATAAATATTTTAACTTTGAAAAAAATATTAAACATTTTAAACTTAAATAAGAAGCATTTACCTTAGCATACTCTTAGTGGAACACATCTGAAGATTAACAAATGTAAAAAAATTTACAAAGTTGAACTTTGCTTTGCACAGTTATATTAGACATAATATAATAGGTTAATATGATCTTACAGTCCTGAATTCCAGGGTCTAAATGGAGGGTGAAACTTTCAGTTGACTCATCTTTCCTTTATTTCAAGCTGTTCATTAAATCCGGGTAACTTGATTTTGGTGAAGGAGATAGTGAAAGTTCTCATACCATTAAAGGTGCTCCTCTTGATGACGCATAACTTCGGAAGTAGATCAGAAATAAAAGAACGCCATAAGAAGACAGGAATAAAAGAAAAAAGAATCAAGAACTAATGACAATCCTGATTCCTTTTAACCTATGTTAGTATGACTTAATTCCTTTTTTTAAAATTTAAAATAAGACTCCTAATAGATCTTATATTGTATTCTATAGTTAACTTAACAACATTAGGTGTAAATACCGGTTCAGGTAAATTTTTACCCAGTTGCAACTTATGAGACAAAACCTTTTTTTATCATTGCTTGGAAAAAAAGAAAAAAGTAAAAATTCTCGCATAATATATATATATATATATTATGAATTGAATTCCCTTGATTTCTTAGTATATTTATTTTTAGAAATTTTGATTCCAAAAGTCTGACTCCACTACTGCCTATTCCCATTTAATTAAGCAAAACGCCAATTCACATGTAAGCAAATCTAAAAGCATTGTAAAGAAAATCATTTTCGAAGAAAAAACTTCATAATTTCCTGATAGAAGCAAAAGGATGAATTAGCAGATAAAATAACTTGCAAACCTGAGAATAGAAAGATCTAGCCATCAAGGAGAGTGAAGATTGAGAACGAACTGCAAAGTGCGTTCTTTTGCACCAAATGGGAAAATTATGTTTTTATTCTTGAAAGATTTTTCCAAGGAGATATTCATACACTTAACAATCATAAACAATGTACGAACAATGGCTAAAAATATCTTTGTACTATGCGAAATAGAGCAATTGCGTGCATCCTGAATAGTGAGGTCACATACGTCATCATCCTAAAAATGTTATTTCACACTAATGGACTTAGATTTGGCTTATTTAAGCCTTTAAAATTTGATTTTATTCCCAAAAAATGATACATGTCCTAATTAAATGCCCACAAAAAACCCTACTCCTTCTCTATCCATCTCTAGATACTAACTTTTCAGAGTAAAATCAAGTTTACTCAACTTTAAGGGTAGGGTAACTAAACCCCTTCAACTTTTGAATGGGACCGATAAACCCCTTGTGCAATCCAATTTACCCGCTTAACCTTTAAAAGTTGGAAAGTATATTCCCTTTACCTTTTGAATGGCAACAAAAACCCCCCTTGTAGTCAAAGATGAAGTAACTTTCAAAGGCGTCTTAGCTCTCTCTACCTTAGAGTTATTCGTGTCCCTGTAGCAGTGACACTTGTCTTTGTTCCCAGAAAACGACACTCCTCACAGCAAATCTCACAATACTTCAAGCATATATCATGTTGTCCTGCCTTTGAACACCTAAACTTGCACTTGTAATCACAGACATGCTGGAATAAACACAATAACTTTTGAATATACTAAAAAACTATCATGACCATGCAAATTCAATTGTTCCATTGCAGATATGTCTTGATTAACTATAAGTACCCAAGAACTTCAATTGCCACAGGAATTGAGAAAACTAGACGATCCATCACAATTTAAACTATTAATCAGCGAACATCCTAGATGCAAAGTCAAGGCTGCTATCCTACTCACTAGATGAGTTTCCTATACTATTTTTGTACAACTCGTCTAGTCGCTGAAGCTTGAGTTGAAAACTTAATATCTCCAAAAGGTGAGAAGATAAAAATAGAAAAAAAGCCTAGAAGTGAAGCTCTGAGGTGCAATTTCTTGTTGTTTGATTGAAGGGATATGGATTAATCCACGACAATTGATGATGAAGAAGACATTGGATCGGACCGATACAAATTTACCCACTTGTAAATCAATAGACATAATGAAAACAAAGTGAAAATAAAAAAGTAAAGAGATGTATTGTATTCATGAGATAGATGCAAGAATCCCTGATGTTGAGCATGAAGTAGATTTTGAAAAAAGATTGGAATATTGATATTTAGCTTAAAGTATATATATCGCCTCATGTTTTACTCGTGTTTCGGGGATTTCGGATGTAAAAGGTATTGATTTATGTTAAATCGTGGTGTTTTAATGTGTAAAAATCATCCGGATGCAATAGGTGGGTGGGGGGGTGGGGGGCTAAAGG
>AWOL01S0018527.1:1148-53944 GCA_000715115.1 Nicotiana otophora
TAGGTGGGTGGGGGGGTGGGGGGCTAAAGGTGCGAGATTAGAGCCAAAATAGAAGGAGACGGGGAAATGTTGAATTCCAACGCCACATGCATCGCCCCATGCCACATGTGGCTCCGTTTACAGAATGTTCAGGAGGCCAGCGCCAGCGCCCCACGCTGCCCTAGGCACCAGTGACGGAAATTTCTCCAAATTTTTCCGGGACAAGGTTATTTCTGCCCTAGACCTACCCAACGCGTATAAAAGAAAGACTTAGCCTATTTTGAGGGGGAGAGACGCCACTTTGAAGGAAAAATACACACAAGGAACATCCGTGAGCAATGATATCTTAGTTTTCTTCATATTTTCTTAGTATTATCAATTATTCAACACTTGTGAATTTATTTTGCTACTATCATGAGTGGCTAAACCCGTAGTTTTGGGGTTGTGATTTAGCCATGAATATTGTTGTTCAAAATTGACTTACCTTGATTACAATTCACAATATATAGCTGTTTCTTCAATTCTGTGATTAATTGCTTAATTGTCTGGCTAACAGTTAGATTCTATTTACTATTTATGCTATGATTGGGAAAGCCATGTTTAGATTAGACAAGAATTGAAGAGAGCATGATCTTAACTTTGAGGGGTGGGGGCGAATTTGTGGTTTGGATAGGAATATACCTAGTCACTGTGCTTAATTACATATCTTAATCTTAATGCGTTCGTAATAGATTGATTCCATAGGAATATAGGCGTTAATCTATTTTGAATAGGCGAGTAGTATTTCGGAAGAAGGCTACGAGAGTAATTGTTCGGTTAATTAGCAACCATGAGTGAATCGGAGAGTTAACTAGAGTACAATAGGATTGGTGAATCGATCACAGCCCTGGATATTCGTCTCTACTGAAAACACAACAACCATATTGTCGCTTAATAAATTTGTTACTTGTTAGAATTATTGCGTAGTTTAATCACACTTTTAAACTCGGAAATACTTGATTGAATAATAATCTTAGTGAAACTAGTGGGTAGTTAACACAAGTCTCTATGGGTTCGACACTCGACTTATCATTTTATTACTTGTATGACCACGTATACTTGCGTGTACGTTTGAGAGCAACAAGTTTTTGACACTGTTGTCAGGGACTTGAATATTGACTACTTTCTACTTTTAGCTTTAATTGTGTATTTCGTCAAGTCTAACATTACTTAATTGTTGCTCTGCTCTCAAGAACTTTGATTGAATGCGAAGGGTCAGACGCCAGGATAGACTTCGCGGCTTTTACCCCGAACCTGAGAGAACATTTCACAGAAGGTTGAGGGAAGCAACGGACATAAATAATCTTCAGGCACTAGTTCAATTTCCTATGGAAATTGTAGAGGAGCAACATATGGCTATTCGGGAGATGGCGATACCCAACATTGCTAATGTCACCTCCAGCATTATGTAGCCCAGAATTATTGGGCACTTTGAGGTGAAACAGAGCATGATCCAACTACTACATGCGAGTGGGAAGTTTATGGGTCTTCCACACGAGGATTCATAACAACACATCCTGAACTTCTTGGAGATTAGTGATACTTATATCACTAACAAAGTCACTCCAAACTATGTGAGGCTCACACTTTTCCCGTTCTTTTTGTTAGGCGAAGCAAAGCGATAGTTGAAGGTGGAACCAGCTAGTTCTATTACATCATGGAATGATCTAGGGAGAAAATTTTTGGCAAGGTTGTTTCCTTCAGGCAATGCTGCAACGATCAGAAGTGAGATAGTCGCCTTCAAATAGAAATCGGGGGAGTCTTTATACTTAGCTTGGGAAAAGTTCAAAGGGCTACTCAGAGACTGTCCGCATTACAATCAAACAAATAAAGAGTTAGCTCACACTTTCATAGAAGGTATACATTCGGAGACAAAGATAATGGCGGACGCTGCAGCGGGAGGTCAAGTGTTGGAGAAAAGCTTCGATGAGATATATGCATTATTAAATAAATTCTCCAAAAGCAATCCTAATTGGCAAGGAGAGATGGGCAGACATAAAGTGCAAAAATATGGGGGCGTCCTCGAGTTAGAAGTTGTTTAAGCATTATTAGGTTGCCACATTGGCCAACCAAGTCAATAAGATGACCTTGGTTATTAACAAGCAAGAAGTTCATCCTGTGCAACAAGTTCAAATATTTTGTGAAGTCTGTGGAGAAGGTCACATGATCAATCTATGCCCAACAAATCCAGAGTCTGTATATTTTGTGGGTAATGCAAATCGAGGCCAGAAAAAGCAGTGTGGGGACACTTACAATCCTAACTTGAGGAACCACCTAAACTTCTCTTGGGTTGGAAACAAAGGTGCTCAGAATCGGTACAGGACATAAGTAACTCAATAACAAAATAGACCACCTCAGGATAAACAACCTACAAACCCGACGAGTCACCTTAAGGAGATGATGAAGAAACTAATGGCTGTCCACCAAGCTCAAGCAGCAGCCTATGCTGCAGCGATTCAAAATTTGGAGCGACAAATGGGGTAATTTTTAGTGCGCAAAATACTCAAACAGCTGGAGCTCTTCCTAGTGACACTGAGCCTAATCCTAAAGCTCAAGTCAATATGGTTACCTTGAGAAATGGATGAGTGTTAGTGTAACGACCCAACCGGTCGTTTTGAGTATTACAACTCCGTTTCCCCATTTACTGCTCAATTTATTCTTTAAAGTTGATTTATGACTTACCAGGTTAGTTAGTTCGGGTCCGGAGGAAATTTGGAGTAAAATGAGACACTTAGTCTCATAATTGAACATTTTAAGTTAGAAAAGTGACCGGATGTGGACTTATGTATAAATGACCTTAGATTTGAATTTTGATGATTTCCATAGCTCCGTATGGTTCTTTTGGACTTAGGAGCGTGCCCGAAAAATTATTTGAAGGTCCGTAGTGGAATTAGGCTTGAAATGCCGAAAGTTGAATTTTTGAAAAGTTTGACCGGGGATTAACTTTTTGATATCGGGGTCGAAGTCCAATTCTGAAAATTTGAATATCTCCGTTATGTCATTTATGATTTGTGTAAAAAATTTGAGGTCAATCGGACGTGGTTTGATAAGTTCCGAAGTCATTTATAGAAATTAGAAATTTCAAAGTTTATTAGGCTTGAATTGGGGTGTAATTCGTGGTTTTAGAGTTGTTTGAGGTGATTTGAGGGTTTGACTAAGTCCGTATGATGTTTTAGGACTTATTGGTATATTTGGTTGATGCCCCGGAGGGCTCGGGTGAGTTTCAGGATGGTTTTAGATCATTTTTCCTTGTTTTGCCATTGCTAGAACTAGTATCTGGTATTGTTCTTCGCGAACGCGAAGGATCTCATGCATTCGAGAAGAAGGATTTTAGATGGCTGGGATTTTCCCATCGTGAACGCGATGAAGAAGAGGTGAACGCGAAGAAGGGAATTAGGGAAAGCCTACACGAACACGAGTGGGCAGATGCGAACGCGATGGGCAGAGGTTGGAAGGCATCGCGAACGTGATGAAGGAATCTTGGCAGCACATTTTTGCACTTCGTGAACGCGATGAAGGAATTTCTGGGCAGAAATAAAAGTCCAAAATGGGGGTTTTGAGTTCATAACATAAAACCAAATTAGGAGCTCGGTAGAAGGCGATATTTGGAGAGATTCTTGCGTGGGTATTTGGGGTAAGTGATTTTTATCCAATTTTGATTAATTTCCATGATTATGTCTTTGAATCCATCATTTAATGGGTGAATTAAGTTGAAAATTTTAGAAAACCCTCTTGGTTTAAATTAAAGATTTGAGGGTCGAGTTGAGGTCGAATTTTGGTAAAATTGGTATGGTTAGACTCGTGGTTGAATAGGCTTTCAGATTTTGTAAATTTTGTCGGGTTCTGAGACGTGTGATTTTTGAGCTAAATTTCGGATTTGGATGGAAAATTAATATTTCTTATGAAATTAATTCCAATAAATTTTATTAACTGAATTGAATTATTTGTGGCTAGATTCGAGGCGTTTGGAGGCCAATTCACGAGGCAAAGGCTTAGCAGAATAAGAATTTCACAGTTTGAGGTAAGTAACAATTTTAAATCTGGTCGTGAGGGTATAAAACCCCAAACTTTGTATCATGTGATTATTTTTAGAGGTGACACACATGCTTGGTGACAGGCGTGTGGGCGTGCACCAAGAGGATTGTGACTTGGTCCATCCCGTGGAAACTGTGGAGTTGAATAACTTGTTGTTAGCTATGTGCTCTCTATGTGTTGTGAAAATTTTACTGTAGGTCGTATTAGAAATCATGTTTAGGCTATATGTTGGTATTGTTGGGACCCACAGAGGTCGTGCACATGTTGAACTATCTGCTTAATTGTTTTTTGGTACTCAGTCACAGTTTACTTGATTATGTTATTCTAGTCTCTATTGTTCATTATTGATGCATCATATCATTATTGTTTGGGCTGATTTCATGATTGTTGAGAGCCCGAGAGACTGGAAAGATTTATGACTGAGCGAGGCCGAGGGCCTGATTGTGAGATATTATACTATAGCACGTGAGTTGTCCATGCAGCATGTGAGATATTATACTATAGCACGTGAGTTGTCCGTGCAACACATGAGTTGACCGTGCGGATCCAGATATTATACTATAGCACGTGAGTTGTCCGTGCGGATCCAGATATTATACTATAGCACGTGAGTTGTTCGTGCGAATCCAGATATTGATACTATAGCACGTCAGTTGTCCGTGCAGCACGTCAGTTGTCGGTGTGGATTATAACGCTTGGGCTGTAGGAGCCCCTCCGGAGTCTGTACACCCCCCAGTGAGCGCAGGTACCCATTGAGTGTGAGTGCTGAGGGCTGAGAGCCGAGTGGTTCAGTTGTTGTGACGAGTTGAGTGACTGTTGCCCTGAGAGGTTGTACTTGCTTTTCATTTGTTGTTGCACTTAGTTTCTATCTGTCATTGTTGTGAAATACTCTAAAAGTTTTTATATCCGGATTACATGAACTTGAATTGTATAAAACTGATTTGACTTAAACTGCTGGATTTGAAAACATGTCTATTCTTGCCGGAAATACAGAAAGTGAACTATAACTGTGTAGCCCATCACTATCTTCAGTTTTTTATTTATTATTGTTACTTGCTGAGTTGGTTGTACTCAAACTACACCCTGCACTTCGTGTGCAGATCCAGGAGTTTCCGGACATAATGGGTGTTGATTCTTTCATACGGTTGATTTTTCAGAGATTCAGAGGTAGCTGCCATATTTCGCAGACCTTGTCTCTCCTTCCCTATCTCCTTATTTATAGTATTTGGACTCAGACTGTTATAGACCGTATTTCCAGACTCGTATTCATAATAGATGCTCATGTACTCAGTGACACCAGGTTTTGAGGGAGTGTTGGTATCATTATTCATGGTATTTTGTATTGTATTTCAATATTATGTTTTCAAACTTAAAGGAAATCAGGGGTTATCGATGTTATCGGCTTGCCTAGTATTGAGATAGGCGCCATCAAGACATGCCAGATTTTGGGTCGTGACAAGTTGGTATCAGACCTTTAGGTTACATAGGTCTCAAGAGTCATGAGCAAGTTTAGTAGAGTCTTGCGGATCGGTACGGAGACGTCTGTACTTATCTTCGAGAGGCTGCCGAACCCTTAGGAAAATTTCACTTTCTTGTATTCTATCGTACAGAATTGATTCAACTTGAAACATAACTATTTGAATTCCTTCCACGCATTCGTATGCGCATGTGAGCGCTCGGTATCAGCTGTGTATCGATGGCTTATGATTCCATGAATGAGGTTCGAGATGTGTATTCTATGTTTTGTTGATGGGCCAGTCTGGAGAACTTGAGGCCGAGGTTAGACTGCAGCTTAGGCTCGGTAGTTTTGGTTATGGGAACTTGTACATTTGGACCCCTATATCCGCTAGTGTCCCCACGAGTAGAATTTGTGGCTTGATGAGTGATTGAATGGCTATATTATAAGTATGATGTGATTGTGGGATGTGTCCAGATGGGTTGAATGTGACGAATAAAGTTTGCTTATGACTCAAGAGTTTACTATTGGGTACTTGATTTCTGTCTTGATTTGACGTATAGTCTCGAGTTGTGAGTGTATTGAAGGATCTTTCACGTTGTTAAATTGTGGGACAAACTAAATTCTTATGTCTTGTCAATGAGTTTGGACTCAAGAAGAGTAGGTGATTCTGTAGTAATTGTAGTTGCGAATGGGTATTCCTAATGTTGATGGCTCGAGAAAGATGATCTTTGAAGAGGCTTAGAGTCGGTAACATTTTATTGGTTCAGGTGCGACGGAGATGTATTTTGATTTGATGCAACAGTTGGGCAGCAAAGTGTAAGGGAAGACATGACAGGAAGTATTTTGCGGTGGTTGAAGTACTAGCAGGTCAAGTAGGAGAAGTAGAGATTGAGAAGTTGCTTAAAGGAGATGGTTTAACCGAAGTAAGAGTGGACGAGTAGCATATGGATTATGTGGTAGGGTAGTCGCATGCCTTTAGAAAGTGTAGAACGATTTGGAATCGTGATAGAACGAAATTTGGCCTACGGACTTTATTTGGAGTGATGGTTACTGTTCAAGGAAAGATTGAATATGTCAGAAAGGAGTTTGTTTGAAATAAAGAGGGATGTAAAGCTTTGATTATCGTTTCAGGCGCAATATGACTTGAGTTCGAAAGATATTGTTGAATTTTTAGTTGATGTCAATAGGGGAAAGTGCAGACTTATACAAATGGTGGGCGAGCATAAGATCAGGAATATTTACTGATTATGTGGACGTTGCACCTAGTGCAGCGTCGTTGGAAGATGTCGGTAAGGAATTCCATAAGTGGGTTATCTCTTGTGAGTAGTTAGCAGTGTCGTGATGTTGATGAAGCTTCTGCGAGGAATATTACTTGATACTCGATAAGAGGTCGAGTGTGTGACTGTGGCTGATAATACAGAATATTCATGAAAAGCTTAACCAAAAAACTTCGAGAAAGTCTGCCGGGTTGACGGTGCAAGATCATGGTAATTGAGACAGAGAAATCCTTGCGGGTTCTAAGTTTATATAATTGCAGCTTAAAGCTAAGTGGGGGAGCCTGCTATTTAAAATTTAAATCCATGGTTATATGTTAAATTTTAGTTTTGGTCTGAGGCATACTTGTGGTTTAGTTATGACTTACAGAGGTGGAGATCGAGGATGACTCGGGTAAGTAAATTCCTGGATACGGGTTACATTACACTTTATGAAAATATGAAAATCATGGAATGATTAAGTTGTTATTTTGAAGGATGTAGTGCACACGAAGTATGAATTTGATTGGTCGTGTTAAGTGTTAATTGTGCTAAAGGAGCACATGTCTTTCGGCCCATTTGGGGCGGAGTAAATTAGATTTGAGCAGAGTAGATGACTCTCGAGAGGGTTCTAATGAATTCAAAATGTATATATGGAAATTGATTTTTTTTCTTTCAAATTTATATATCACTAGAATTAGTTACTTACATTGGATGGTATCGGGATGTGCGGTAATTCTGTTTGACTATGGATTCTACATTGCAGTATAAGAAAGGAAAGAGAAATAATTTTAAATTTGCATAAGGTATTTTCAGAGTGAGTTTTATGGTTGGAGTATTTATGAAGGTTCTTACGAAGAATACAGTGACTTATGGGCCTTAGGGCGAATGGTTTTATGTTAGGAGGTCTTGTAGTGAGCTTTTGGTAAGGATAGTAGTGTTCTGACAAGGAGAAATGCCAACTTGAGGGTAATTCAGAAGTAACTCGGAGAAAATAGGACAAATGAGTAGCATGCTGGATCAGTATGGTAATGGTATGCTTGATTCTTTTAGTTCTTATGATGATGTGGGGCTTTACGGATCTTCATCGATATTGCAGTACCGACCTGGTTGATAGACTGCTGATATTCAAATTATTGCTATGTGACACAGAAGAATTATAAAAGTATTCCTCATGGGATTATCGTGAATGGAAGATGTGTTAGTCATTTTAGTACTGGAGTTGGGATCAGTTACGGTAATTCATGTGTTCGATGAATTTGGAGACTGGGAGTTCTTAGAAGTATATTGTTTCGGGGTTGCGAACTATTTGAGGTGAGTATTTTATTTTAACTCAGTGGAGGCACTAGTTGCGTTAATTATTTGTGATAGCTACGCGCTATAAATGTGTATATATGTGAGGTTTGAGACAATGTGCGGGCATTGTGGCTGGTATTTTATACTCGAAAGAATGCTTAGGCTATGATATGCCTAGAGTTGACTGTTAAGCGTAAAGTTATAACGTTTCTCGTGTTCTTAGCTTTGTTGAGAACTATCTGGGCTACGTTTGAGGTTACAAAGACGCTAATTGCCTGAATAAATGGGGTAGTTACTACTTCTGCATTAAATTGCCGATTTGACGTGTGATAGCAGACTTTGCACATGATTACACTATGGTGTGTTATTTATACCAGCCCATGAGCATGAGAATCTTATTTCATTATCATATACATGTGTACTTGTTTAATTGCTCCTGTATAATATGCTGGGACTGGAGGCTTGTGACTATGCCGGGAGATTTATATTATTGGCACGTGAGTTGTCCGTGCCGTGTGTGAGAATTCTATTTCTATAATAATTTATCTGATTCATTAATTCCTTTCCTCTATAATTGTGCACATGCGCCTACGGTTATCCTCTTCACAAAATTTGAGGAGTTGGTTGTAACATTGTGGTTGTGGTGGTGCTTGTTGAACTTGCAATATGGTTCTCTTCTTTGAGACATCTCCCATATTTGGGTACACAGATTGTGCAGTTGTGGCTTGAGTTATATTGATGTGGCGTGTCTGGGGGACAGTTGTGTTTAACAATGTAAGGTCATTGGACCTAGAATGGGTATTATCAGGCTTGATTATGGTATATTCGAGAGGTTAATATTGAAAGTCGGATTAGGAGAGGAGTGTGGTTCTGGTTGGGGTGAGAGAGCTCCATGGCTAGTTGATATGATGAGTGGTTATGAGTTTTTGATTGCTTCTTTCATCCTTGGCACTGTACGAAGGTTTTGGAATGAGGTTCTGTTGAATGCGGGGTTTTTATACTAGTACTTGGTTGGTTTTGAGTAGTTATTGCGATCGGAAATGGTGCTAAGAGTATGCGAGTTGTGTAGTATGTTATGCAATTATATCTGGGATTACGGTCATGGATGGATACGGCTTGTTCAGGCTAATACAATATGTAGATGTGAGATTCGGGTCTTAAAAAGAATTCTGGATGTTAAAAAGTTGGCTCCAAGGTTTTTGGGCTAAGGTTAAATTAATGATCTTCAATTGTGTTGTGCTGTCAGATCTATGTAATAGGGTGGTGTGGGATCACCCCTGGGTATGGAGTGGTAAGAAAAAATAGAGATTTGAATGTTAGAAATAACTCTTGACATGTTTGAGGACGAACGTATGTTTAAGTGGGGGGGGGGGGGGATGTAACGACTCGACCGGTCGTTTTGAGTATTATAGCCTCATTTCCCCATTTACTGCTCAATTTATGCCTTAAAATTGATTTATAACTTACCAGGTTAGTTGATTCGGGTCCGGAGGGAATTCGGAGTGAAATGAGATACTTAGACTCATAATTGAAAATTTTAAGTTAGAAAAGTGACCGGATGTGGACTTATGTGTAAATGACTTCGGATTTGAATTTTGATGATTCCAATAGTTCTGTATAGTTATTTTGGACTTAGAAGCATGCCCGAAAATTATTTGGAGGCCCGTAATGGAATTAGGCTTGAAATACCGAAAGTTGAATTTTTGGGAAGTTTGACGGGGGGTTGACTTTTTGAATTCGAAGTCGAAATCCAATTCTGAAAATTTGAATATCTCCATTATGTCATTTATGACTTGTATGCAAAATTTGAGGTCAATCGGACGTGCTTTGATAAGTTCCGGAGTCGTTTGTAGAAATTAAAATTTTCAAAGTTCATTAGGCTTGAATTGGGGTGTAATTCGTGGTTTTAGCATTGTTTGAGGTGATTTGAGGGTTTGACTAAGTTCATATGATGTTTTAAGACTTGTTGGTATATTTGGTTGAGGTCACGGAGGGCTCGGGTGATTTACGGGATAGTTTCGGATAATGTTTCCTTGTTTTGCCATTGCTGGAACTGGTATCTGGCATTGTTCTTCGTGAACGCGAAGGGTCTCACGCGTTCGCGAAGAAGGATTTTGGACGGCTGGGATTTGCCCATCGTGAACGCGATGAACAAGACGCGAACGAGAAGAAGGGAACTGGGGAAAGCCTACGCGAACGCGAGTGGGAAGATGCGAACGCGAAGAGGAAAGGGAGTTGGGTGCCTGCCTGACTTAAGCCTTCGTGAACGCGTCTCGTGTCTCACGAACGCGAAGGGCATAGGTCAGAAGGCATCGCGAACGCAAAGAAGGAATCTTGGCAGCTCATTTTTGTACTTTGCGAACGCGAAGCTATGGTTGCGAACGCGATAAAGGAATTTCTGGGCAGAATTAAAAGTTCCAAAACAGGGATTTTGAGTTCATAACACAAAATCAAATTGAGAGCTCGGTAGAAGGCAATGTTTGGAGAGATTCTTGCATGGGTGTTTGGGGTAAGTGATTCTTATCCAATTTTGATTAATTTTCATGATTATGTCTTTGAATCCATCATTTAATGGGTGAATTAAGTTGAAAAATTTAGAAAACCCTCTTGGTTTAAATTGAAGATTTGAGGTTCGAGTTGAGGTCGAATTTTGATAAAATTGGTATTGTTAGACTCGTGGCTGAATGGGCTTTCAGATTTTGTAACTTTTGTCAGGTTCCGAGACGTGCACCTTTTGAGCTAAATTTCGGATTTTGATGGAAAATAAATATTTCTTGTGGTATTAATTCCAATAAATTTTATTGACTGAATCGAATTATTTGTGGCTAGATTCGAGGCATTTGGAGGCCAATTCACGAGGCAAAGTCTTAGCGGAATAAGAATTTCATGGTTTGAGGTAAGTAACAATTTTAAATCTGGTCTTGAGGGTATGAAACCCCGGACTTTGTATCATGTGATTATTTTTAGAGGTGACACATATGCTTGGTGACAGGCGTGTGGGCGTGCACCAAGGGGATTGTGACTTGGTACGTCCCGTGGAAACTGCGGAGTTGAATAACTTGTTGTTAGCTATGTGCTCTCTATGTGTTGTGGAAATGTTACTATAAGTCATATTAGAAACCATGTTTAGGCTATATGTTGGTATTGTTGGGACCCACAGAGGTCGTGTACATGTTGAACTATCTGCTTAATTGCTTTTTTGTACTCAGTCACAGTTTACTTGATTATGTTATCCTAGTCTCTATTGTTCATTATTGATGCATCATATCATTATTGTTTGGGCTAATTTCATGATTGTTGAGAGCCCGAGAGACTGGAGAGATTTATGACTGAGCGAGGCCAAGGGCCTGATTGTGAGATATTATACTATAGCACGTGAATTGTCCATGCAACATGTGAGTTGTTCGTGTGGATTCAGATATTATACTATAGCACGTGAGTGGACCGTGCGGATCCAGATATTATACTATAGCACGTGAGTTGTCCGTGCGGATCCAGATATTATACTATAGCACGTGAGTTGTCCGTGCGGATCCAGATATTGATACTTTAGCACGTCAGTTATCCGTACGGATTATAGCGCTTGGGCTGTAGGAGCCCCTCTGGAGTCTGTACACCCCCAATGAGCGCGGGTACCCATTGAGTGTGAGTGTTGAGGGCTGAGAGCCGAGTGGTTGAGCTGTTGTGACGAATTGAGTGATTGTTGCCTTGAGAGGCTGTACTTGCTTTTCATTTGTTGTTGCACTAAGTTGCTATCTGTCATTGTTGTGAAATACTCTGAAAGATTTTATATCCGGATTACATGAACTTGAACTGTATAAAATAGATTTAACTTAAACTGTTGGATTTGAAAGCATGTCTATTCTTGCTGGAATTACCGAAAGTAAACTATAAATGTGCAACCCGTCACTATCTTCAGTTCCTTATTTATTATTGTTATTTGCTGAGTTGGTTGTACTCATACTACACCCTGCACTTCGTGTCAGATCCAGGTATTCCCGGACATAGCGGGTGTTGATTCTTTCGCACAGTTAATTTTACGGAGATTCAGAGGTAGCTGTCGTATTTCGCAAACCTTGCCTCTCCTTCCCTATCTCCCTATTTATAGTATTTGGTCTCAGAATGTTATAGACTGTATTTGTAGACACATATTCATAATAGATGCTCATGTACTCAGTGATACCAGGATTTTGGATGAGTGTTCGTATCATTATTCGTGGTATTTGGTATTGTATTTAAATATTATGTTTATAAAACTTAAAGGAAATCAGGGGTTATCGATATTATCGGCTTGCCTAGTATTGAGATAGGCGCCATCACGACATGCCAGATTTTGGGTCGTGACAGTTAGAAGAAGTTCCAAAGAAAAAGAAGTATATGACTAGTCGTGAAGGAGAATTAGTTCCCAAGCCAATTGAGGAGAATGAGAAAGAGAACAAAGGATTAGAGCCAGTAATTGTGACAAGGCCACCACCTCCGTTTCCACAAAGACTACAGAAGCAAAAAGATGATGCTAAATACAAGAAATTCTTAGATATTTTGAGCCAAGTGCGTGTGAATTTGCTGATGGTGGAAATTTAGCAGGAAATGCCTAAGTATGCAAGGTATCCCAGAGATATTGTGGCAAACAAGCAAATACACAGTTTGAAATAGTTGCATTTACTGAAGAGTGCAGTGCTAGAGTTCAGAGTAAACTTCCTCCTAAGTTGAAGGAACCTGGGAGTTTCACAATTTCTCTATCTCTTGGAAAACAAGAAGTTGGTAGAGCCCTGTGTGATTTTGGGGCTAGTATAAATTTTATACCATCCTCTTTATTCAAGTAACTCGGATTGGGGGTGCTTAGACCTACTACAATTACTTTACAGTTAGCAGATAGGTCACTAGTTATGCCAGAAGGAATTGTTGAGGATGTGTTAGTTCGAGTGGGAAAGTTTATTTTTCCTGCTAATTTTATTGTTCTTGATTACGAGGCAGATGAGGAAGTACCCATTATTTTGGGGTGACCATTCTTAGCTGCTGGTGGAGCGATTATTGATGTGAGGGAAGGAAAGTTGACAATGAGGAAATCATTTTTAATGTGTATAAGGCACTTAAGTTCCCTAAGCATTATGAGGACTTGTGCATAATTACTGTGGTCGAATTTAAGGGAATAAAGCA
This sequence comes from Nicotiana otophora, assembly GCA_000715115.1. Lineage (NCBI taxonomy): Eukaryota > Viridiplantae > Streptophyta > Magnoliopsida > Solanales > Solanaceae > Nicotiana > Nicotiana otophora. Next base: position 14,367 of record AWOL01S0018527.1, read on the forward strand.
GAATCCTTATGTGAATTATAGTGATCCAGATGGGACAACTGAGTTAGAGGAGGTGGTGTTGCAAGCTGAGTGTGTAAAGATCATTGAGAAAAGAGCCAGGGATGAAAAAGGAGATCTTCTGAGAACGTTCAAAAAGGCTATACTTCATGGGAGAAAGAAGAAGAGAAAGTGCCCAGCCTAAGCAGAGTAACAAAGTCGTGCCATGACTATAAATAAGGCGCTTTTTGGAAGGCAACCCAGCTTGTATTTTCTTTTTTATAGTGTCAAGTTTTGTGTTGTTTTTATTTTGCAGAGTAGGGGAAGTCTGAGTACCCGAAGTTGAAGCTGAGGAGCATGTTTGAGCTTAAGTGTGGGTTCGTCCCGACCCTTAGTATTGAGGATCATGTCCGAGCTAGGCCCGAGAGGGTCTTAGGGAGTATTTCTCACCCTTGTTTTAATATTTTTCTCTGTGATAATGCATGGAGGACTATGCATAAAATAAGTGTAATTGTATAAAACTATTTTTTTATTAGTTTTTCTTTTAGAACTCATAGTAGACATAGTCTAGGTTCTAAAAGATAAAACGAAAATAGAAAAAAAAAAATCACAAAAAACTTGGATTTTTTCCGACAATGGATCTTTTGGACAATTTTCTTGAGGGATTAAAGTCCTATTAAAAAAACACCAAAAAACTTTTTTTAGGATAGTTAGGTAGTATCCCTTAGTTTTTCTTTGGGCACCGGTTCTTTTCCAAGGGTGTAGCTCGAACTGGATACTTTATTTATTTTAGGAGTAGGTTAGGAAGAAACTGAGTTGCTCTAAGATACCTATTGACATGTTTGGTGCTGACACATTAGGTTATGGCATGCGCTCAATCTTTCTGTACATTTGATTTGAATTGTGATGCCTAAGTAAAATAAATAGCCTACTCTCTGACGCCTTTTCTCAGTTGTTTGACTTGTATGTCACATCGTGGAATATTGCTTAAAATTTCTTAACTATATATCCTTGCTTAACTTGAGAGTTGAACAAAATCGTCTCGATTGAGTCATGTGCAATATGTGTGTGAGGAATTGTGATTTTCTGTGTTATCTTGTGTAGTCTAGAACTTGCCCCGTGTGTTAATCGAAGCAAAATCATTAAGTTATTCTAATCTAGGAGATGACATAGGCGTTTCTTGATTGATCATAGATGTGCTTGTCACATAAAAATAAAATCTTCCGTTGCTAGCCCCTTTGAGCCTATAGACCTTTTTCATGGCACCCACATTACAAGTCGTACCCCTATTTTGTTCTTAATTTGAGATTATTGAACCTTTACCTCCCAAGACACTTAGTCGCTAAAAGAAATAAGGTGAGAGATTGGGGAGTAGCTTTCAAGTAGAACCATGGAAGGGCCCTTAAGGTGCACTAAAGTTGTGAAAAAAGGTCACTGGCCGATGAACCTTAATGTATGGATTGTGTGTAGAAAAAAACAATTTGCAAGAGAAAGAAAAACAATAGTTCAAATATTGTAGGAAAACACACATCTCCTAATCCTACTAATTCGTGATAGTGGAAATATAGAGGTGCTTAATTGAAAAGAGGGCTATGTTATATATGGTGTATGATGAGTGAATTGGTTGAGAAGAAGATGTGCTCGATTTTTTAGTATAGTGCATTGAAGTGCTTATGAGGATTAGTCACTATTCCTAAATGTATCTTACTCGTCCCTTAGCCTACATTACAACCTTAAAGTCCTAATTGATCCTAGATTTAGCTAGCTTAGCTTAGTAGAGATGTACACTACGGGCAAGCTTATGGTACAACTACGGGATACACATGAATTTTTTGTGAGAGCGAGCGAATTTTGTTCAATTTTGTGATGTCCTTAAATTATATTCAAAAGAATACTTGAATGTGTGGACTATTCTATATTCACTCCTTTGTTTGTTGGTGAGAGCACATGATCTCATGAAGGATTGGTAATGTTGTAAGAGTCTCTTGTTGAGTGAGTACGCTAGTTGATAGTGCTTAGTGGTAACGAGTCGGCTCTTGAGGTATGGTGGTTACGGATAGGTTGTTTGAATTTATTGAATTGAAATGATATACTAGGGCATGTTTAAAACGGGAAGAACGTGAATTTTGTATGTTCATGCTTGATTGTCGGTATCGATCATAGTCAAGGATAGTGTGTATGGTTAAAAAATCAAAGTGCTCCTCTTTAGTTGAGATGTGTATGTTGTTGGGGTGTAGTTAATAGTCCCGTTGCTTGAGGACAAACAAGAGTCTAAGTGTGGAGTGTTGATATTTAGCTTAAAGTATATATATTTATATGTATATCGCCTCATGTTTTACTCGTGTTTCGTGAATTTCGGATATAAAAGGTATTGATTTATGTTAATTCGTGATGTTTTTATGTGTAGGAATCATCCGGAGGTAATAGGGGGCGAAAGGTGTGAGATTAGATTCAAAACGGAGGAAAAATGGGAAATGTTGAATTCCAGCGCCACAGGAGCGCCCCACGCCACCTGTGGCGCCGTTTACAGAATGTTCAGGAGGCCAGCGCCAGGGCCAGCGCCCCACGCTGCCCTGGGCGCTGGTGACGGAAATTACTCCAACTTTGTCCGGGACAAGGTTATTTCGGCCCTAGACCTACCCAATGTGTATAAAAGCAAGACTAAGCCTATTTTGAGGGAGAGAGACGCCACTTTGAAGGAAAAATACACATGAGGAACATCCGGGAGCAGGGATATCTTAGTTTTCTTCATATTTTCTTAGTATTATCAATTATTCAACACTTGTGAATTTGTTTTGATACTATCACGAGTGGCTTAACCCATAGTTCTGGGGTTGTTATTTAGCCATGAATATTGTCGTTCAAAGTTGACTTAACCTTGATTATAATTCACCAATATATGGCTGTTTCTTCAATTCTGTGATTAATTGCTTAATTGTCTGGCTAACAGTTAGGTTCTATTTACTATCTATGGTATGCTTGGGAAAGCCATGTTTAGAATAGAGAAGAATTGAAGAGAGTATGATCTTACCTCTGAGGGGGGGAGGGGGGATTTGTTGTTAGGATAGGAATATACCTAATCACCGTGCTTAATTACATATCGCAATCTTAATGTATTCTTAATAGATTGATTCCATAGGAATATAGGCGTTAATCTATTTTGAATAGGCGAGTAGTATTTCGGGAGAAGGCTACGAGAGCAATTATTCGATTAATTAGCAACCATGAGTGAATTGTATGAAAGGGAGAGTTAACTAGAGCACAATAGGATTGGTGAATCGATCATAACCCTGGAATATTCGTCTCTACTGAAAACACAACAACCATTTTACTGCTTGATAAATTAGTTGTATGTTAGAATTATTGCGTAGTATAATCACACTTTTGAACTCGAAAATACTTGACTGAATAATAATCTTAGTGAAACTAGTGGATAGTTAACACAAGTCTCTATGAGTTCGACACTCGACTTATCATTTTATTACTTGTATGACCACGTATACTTGCGTGTGTATTTGGGAGCAACAAATATATACCCTACTACTGTGAAGCAGTATCTATGGTTTCTCAATCTATATGATCGATGCCAGACTCTATTCATATGGTCATATTTTACAGTATTTTTTGTTCTTTTGAAATATTAAATCTGGCAATTAATACAATAAAGAACATATTTATATAAATATATACAGACACTGGAGCTTGTGCACAAGCATAAAGCCACTGATGTGTAGTAATACTGATATTGAAATAACAACAAAAGTAAAGCATGCTAAAATTAATGTAAAGCTTTGCTTCAGTGAAGACATCCAGGTAGTCGATTGTCTTGCAAAGTTGGCCACAACCACAAATTAGAGGAGAGTATTTCACTCATTCCAACAACTTTCTAATAGTATTAAAGGTCCTTTCCTGTTAGATAAATGACAGCTTCCTAGCATAAGGATGAAGTACAAAAAATCTAATTTTTTCGTCAGTTAATATGTACATAGATTTTCAACAGTTAATTTGTTGTATTTTTCTGTCTGGGAAATTTTTTAAAACAATATTACAACAAAAGTTACTCACCTTGTTTGTTTGGTTTTGAGAAGAATTTAGTTTCTTCACAAATTTCTATACCTGTAACTCTGTAAGCCAACCTTTCACTTAAAAGTCAAAAAAGTAAGCAATTGTAATTTATGCAAGTAAAAATTTACTAAAAATATAGCGCCAAAAATAAGTATTCTATGGCGCCAAAAATATTTCCTCCAATAGAGGGGTTGTTCTCACTTTTAAATTTTAGCGATGATATTTTTTTAAACACTAACTTTTGAGTATAAGGAGGTTACTTATCATTCCCATTTAAAAGGTAAAATTGATTAGATTTTCTAAACCATTCACCCGACTCACTCTTGCCCCGTCCCCCGTTTATTTCATTCTCTTTCCTCTGGAACTAAATTTGCGGTTCAAGTTTCAGTAAGGTAATTAATAGTCCTATAGCTAATTTCTCTTGTTTTAATGCTTCTTTTTTCCTTTCAGCTTAAACATGGAAGCTATCGCCAATGTGTTTAAAAGCGTCATTCGCCCAAGTTTGTTTACTTTCATTTACTCTCTACAATTTTCTACCTACTTCTTTTCTTTGCGAATTTCATTTTTTCCCCTGCAATTTCAGTTGTTTATACGACCGCAGCTTATGTTGCTTACACAACAGGATGCGAGTACCTTTCTTTACTAGTTGTAGTTTTCATGAGAGAGATCGAGCAGATCATATGTTAATGAATTTAACAATTATAATACTATTGATTGCATAAAATAATTATAATACTACAACAACAACAACAACAACCCAGTATAATCCCACTAGTGGGGTCTGGGGAGGGTAGTGTGTACGCAGACCTTACCCCTACCCTGGGGTAGAGAGACTGTTTCCAAATGACCCTCGGCATCCTTCCCTCCAAGAACTCCCCCACCTTGCTCTTGGGGTGACTCGAACTCACAACCTCTTGGTTGGAAGTGGAGGGTGCTTACAATCAGAGCAGGAGGGTGCTTATAAAATAATTATAATACTACAACAACAACAACAACCCAGTATAATCCCACTAGTGGGGTCTGGGGAGGGTAGTGTGTACGCAGACCTTACCCCTACCCTGGGGTAGAGAGACTGTTTCCAAATGACCCTCGGCATCCTTCCCTCCAAGAACTCCCCCACCTTGCTCTTGGGGTGACTCGAACTCACAACCTCTTGGTTGGAAGTGGAGGGTGCTTACAATCAGAGCAGGAGGGTGCTTATAAAATAATTATAATACTACAACAACAACAACAACCCAGTATAATCCCACTAGTGGGGTCTGGGGAGGGTAGTGTGTACGCAGACCTTACCCCTACCCTGGGGTAGAGAGACTGTTTCCAAATGACCCTCGGCATCCTTCCCTCCAAGAACTCCCCCACCTTGCTCTTGGGGTGACTCGAACTCACAACCTCTTGGTTGGAAGTGGAGGGTGCTTACAATCAGAGCAGGAGGGTGCTTATAAAATAATTATAATACTACAACAACAACAACAACCCAGTATAATCCCACTAGTGGGGTCTGGGGAGGGTAGTGTGTACGCAGACCTTACCCCTACCCTGGGGTAGAGAGACTGTTTCCAAATGACCCTCGGCATCCTTCCCTCCAAGAACTCCCCCACCTTGCTCTTGGGGTGACTCGAACTCACAACCTCTTGGTTGGAAGTGGAGGGTGCTTACAATCAGAGCAGGAGGGTGCTTATAAAATAATTATAATACTACAACAACAACAACAACCCAGTATAATCCCACTAGTGGGGTCTGGGGAGGGTAGTGTGTACGCAGACCTTACCCCTACCCTGGGGTAGAGAGACTGTTTCCAAATGACCCTCGGCATCCTTCCCTCCAAGAACTCCCCCACCTTGCTCTTGGGGTGACTCGAACTCACAACCTCTTGGTTGGAAGTGGAGGGTGCTTACAATCAGAGCAGGAGGGTGCTTATAAAATAATTATAATACTACAACAACAACAACAACAACAACCCAGTATAATCCCACTAGTGGGGTCTGGGGAGGGTAGTGTGTACGCAGACCTTACCCCTACCCTGGGGTAGAGAGACTGTTTCCAAATGACCCTCGGCATCCTTCCCTCCAAGAACTCCCCCACCTTGCTCTTGGGGTGACTCGAACTCACAACCTCTTGGTTGGAAGTGGAGGGTGCTTACAATCAGAGCAGGAGGGTGCTTATAAAATAATTATAATACTAGTGTACTTTAATCTATTCAAAGCAGGTTATATGTTGTATTGCTATTAGGTCACCTAGAAGAGCATTTTTTAGTTTCTCCACTATATCTTCCTGGATTCTGCATATTTGATACAGATGAATCTTATACTGTTCAAAGCAAGTAATTAAGAAGGAAGGGGAAAAAAGGAGGGTCACATGAGAAAAAAAAATCTGTTAGAAGTGGATGGAAAGACTTAACGGAGGGATGTTTTTGGTCACTTAAAGGATGTTTCTAGTTAAGTGAAATATTATAAGAAATATTATAAAAATATAATGAAAGTCGGGCTGAAACAATAAGAATAATTTTGGTTAAAAGCACTTATTAGTGTATGTAAGTTAAATCGTTGTTGTAGTTTGATAGTGTAAAAATCTACATAATTAGGAGTATAAAAGTTAGACACTTGTTGTTAATTTAATTGTTTTCTCTCCATTGTTGCATTCCTTTTCATTAAATTAAATGGATACATCTATATTACCCCAAGCCTTTTAACTTCCTTCTGCCATTCATATGAACTAGTAATAAGCTATTAGAAACTGATTGGTGCATGTTTCTTGTTCGTACTGATCAGTAATCTTGTAATTTCTTTTGCAACAGGTTGTATGAATACGAGATTGATAGAAAAAGGTTATATGATGAAAATTACAACTTTATAAGTACTATTACTACCTTAAATACTTTTAGAAAAAGTTTTCATAATTTGTCTCATGAGAAACAATTCTCTAAATGTTATATGCAGTGCTGAAGATGCCAAAAAGCCTAAACCAGAACCTGAACCATACTGTCTTATCCTTTATTCTCATAAGGGAGTTGAGACAAATCTTTATATGTCTCTCGTATTCCTTGTTACATAGGGAAACAAGCGACAGCGGTTTCACCTTCTACCTTTGGCCAGGTTCCAGAAACCAATTAGATAATAGATCGAGATTTACTTTGATCAAGGTAAGATAATTGCATTACTTATTCCTACTAAATTACAGACTTCTTTCATTTGTTGAAGAATTATTTATGTGTGTTTTTGCTAAAAACCCCTTTTATATTACGTCTTCCCTCCATCTCAATTTATATGACACGTTTCGTTTTTTGTAATTCAAACTATGTGAATTTTTTACCAACATTTTAAATGTATTTTTTCATCATATTGAATTGTTTTGAATATCTAAATTTTAATTTTCAAATTTTGAGTTGATCTAATCAATTTAGTTTTAAAAATTAGTCAAATTGACTTTCAATGAGCGAAAAATATCACATAAATTGAAATAGATTCAAATATTAAAAATCTCGTGGTTTTGTACTTTTCACGACACGAAGTTTCCGGACTACTTAAAGAATACATAAATCTCTTTCAGTTTCGCTTCGAAAAACAAAGTTATTGTCCAAGCTTAATGACACTAACGTGTTCATTCCCGAAAACGCCATTGTTTACACGAACCAATGAACGCATGATATGTGTTTGCACATTAATTTTTATAGTTTTTTGTGTAAACACCGAGTGCAAAATTTTTATAGTTTTTTGTGTAAACACGGAATGCAAGTAAATATGGTGTGATTAAATTTGAGAGGAGAAAGTAACTTCGGTCACATTTAATTTTTTTCTTCCCTTTGTATCTGATTTAGCACATAAAACACCCATTTATTGTGCACTTTTGTTCTAATAGCAAATAGATCTTGGTTAATTAAGGGAAGACGTCCTTATCTAACATTTCTAATGGAGTAGAATATAATATGTAAAAGAGCTTATTGTGTATAAGTTATACGGCAAACGGCCAAATATACCTCTGTACTTTCGAAAATGGTCTAAGAATACCCCTCGTTATACTATTTGGTTATATATATATATCCATTCTGTCATACTTTGGAACAACAATACCCTTATTTTGGATGGAGTGCCACGTGGCAGCACCAGATAAAAACGACTCATTTCTTTTTTTTACCCGATCTGTTTTAAAATACCCACCACCGACCCAATTTTCACCCAAGGCTAAATTTAGCATATTTTGATCTAAAGCAATTTTTTTATAAAAACTGGAAAAAAATACTTTAAAAATAATATTTTTCAGTTTTTTTAAAGCATTTTTTTTTTGTAAAAACTGGAAAAAAAATAATTTTGCAAAATATTTTCGTTTTTTTAAAACTAATGCACCTATAGTCCACTGCTTTAGGAAAGTCTTTTTTTTTTTTTCAGTTTTTACAAACAAACAAAAAAATCAGTTTTTCAGTTTTTTAAAGCATATATTTTGTAAAAATTAGAATTTATTTTTGTAAAAACTGGAAAAAAAAATTAAGGAATTTGCAAAATATAGGTGCATTTTTTAAAGCATTTTTTTTTTATAAAAACTAAAAAAAAAAAAAAGACTTTTCTAAAGCAGTGGACTACAGGTGCATTAGTATTTCCTAAAAAAGACATACCTGCACATCCCTAATGCAGGTATGTTATTTTAACAGCAACTACTACTACTATATGCTTTAATCCCAAACAAGATATAGTCGGCTATTGAATATTCACGGCACATATCGTTCCATTGAATTTGTGTCAATCTAATACTATATTATAGGCTGAACTATGTATAATTTAGAGTATTTACGCTGCTTTATTCTTGGCCATGTGAATGATATTAAAGAGATTTATTTGTAGAGGTTCCTTGCTTACCTGTTTTTTTTTTTTTTTTTTTTTAAAACTACAGGTTTTGTTTTGACGAAAATGGGAATAATGGATGACTACGCACATTAAGCTCTTTTATCCATTTTTAATTAGCAAGATTAATATGCCAATGTAGTTAATTATCTTGGCATGTCTTTTGTAGAAACAGAGAAAATTTGAACCCAATATAAATTGGTGTATATTGTATTGAATCGAAATATTGTGTACAATGTAGTTAATTTATACGGTTTACTCTATGTACTACCCCTGTACGTGTCTATGTATAATTTGCATTTCTCTAACAGATTTTGTCCTACTGTGAATAAAAATATATATACAAGAAAATATCAAATACAACTAAGGAATATTGAATGTTGGATTTTTTGAGTTTTTGTTCTACTTTCTGATTAGTTGGATATTGATTATGAAATGGATTGATTAGTTGTTGTTTATGAAATAAATTGGATTGCATGTTGAATTTGGTATTTGAATGCGTAATTGTATTTAGTCTTGTATTGTTGGTTGTACTTTCTGTTTGGCAAGTGGTGTAGTTCTAAAAATAGATTTGGCCATGAAAATATTTTTCAGATTTCCCACGAATTTCCACCGACTCCGTGGGAATTTTGTGCATATTGTTTTCCAGAATTTCAACATTTCCCACTGAATTTCGTGGGAATGTTCATATGTCTATTTCCAGATTGTGAATATTTCTCACTGCTTTCATGGGTAAAATAAAATAATATCTAAATTATTTTTAATAATTCCCACGGATTCGGTGGGAAACTTAAGAACATTAAATTATTATATTTTCTTACTTTTCCCACGATGTTCGTGGGAAATTACACTAGTGACCCCACCAAGTTCTCGTCAAACCTTCAGTGGGAAACGCCCTGGGAATTACCCACGAATGTCCTGAGAAACTATTTTTCCACCAGCCATTTTTCCACCGAGCGTCTCCCCTGGGAACGTCGTGGGAATATTGAAATTTCACACAGATTACCCACCGATTCTTCCGTGGGAAAAGTCTGTGTTTCTAGTAGTGAATATTCTTGCAAAATATCTGTTAGATATGGATGATTTTCTTTGCTATTATGGAGAGTTGGATTGTAGAGGATGTGACATAATCTCCTTCAAGGATAGAGTTGTCATTTCACACCCCCATTAGATTTGGAAACAAAATACTACTTTGGATATCTCAAGAAATGCTTTTGTACTTTGAGTCCTAAACCAATAACTTCTCTTTTATGTTTCCCTTTGCCAATCGCTAGTGATGAATGTCGATCAATTCTCCGATTAACTTCATTGTTGAAATCAAGTCTTAGATTGTCTTCTATCCTTTCTTCATTAGGTGTTGCTACTGCATTTTTACTACCCTAGACTATAATATCTTGGAATATAGTCAATTACAGTTTCAAAACGTTCCAATGAAATTCATAAGGTTGCAAGTTTTTTCTATTCAGTGAATACTATTGGATTAACTGTTTCTATTGAGCTATAAAGGCACTCGAAACCTTTCAGTTGTGGTTAATATTATCCCGTTATAGATAAACTTTTTTCTTTTCGCAAGAAATCTTTTAAACTAATTAAAACGTTGTAAAATACGTTGCCTTCTTTAACTTACTCTTTTGATAAAGTTCATTTCTGAATAATACTCCTTCCGTATTAATTTAGATGAGCTAGTTTAACTCGGCACAGAGTTTAAGGGTAAAAAAAAGAAGACTTTTGAAACTTATGGTCTTAAAAGTTTTAGGGGTAAAAGTTTTGTAGGGTCATGACATTTGTGTAGTTATAAAAGCTTCTCATTAAAGGTAAAATTAGTAAAATGAAGAATTTAAAGTTGAATTATTTCCAAATTTAAAAATATTTTATTTATTTTGGAACAAACTAAAAAAAAAAAGTAATTCATCAAATTTGAAATTGAGAGAATAATTGCTAATAAGTGGGCCTGATCTTCCTAGACGAAATGGAGGCCATAATCACTTCGAGACCCAACCCAACAGCTAAAGCAAAGCTTCATGGACTCCAAAGTGCCCAAAATGATGCTGGATGAACCTTTTTAAAATTACTGTTTATATTTTGACCATGTTAAGAAAAACATTGTCCCGGGTCAGAATTTTAAAGCACATTCGCCTGAATTTTGAAGCACTAATAAATTGACGATCACTAGAATTTTCAGAGCCAGAATTTTGAAGCATCAGAAATTTTGACGACTGTCAGATTTTTCAGCTAGAATGTTGAAATTTCGGGTGATCCATCAGGATTTGTGGCAAAATCCTGTCGATCACCTAATTGCTAAAATTTTGTCCACCATGCTTCAGAATTTTGGTGATCGAAAAAATCCTAACCGACATGTTCTAAAATTCTGACATGTTATTTTTTTCAAATTTATATTATTGGGTCAAAAAATCAATAGTAGCATCAAATTACTCTATTTTTATCATTTTCCCTCCTAGGTGAACCAACGAGAAGTTCAAAGCCCAAAACATAAGCTTGGCAACTGAATATTTACTAGAAGGATTAACTTAAATAGTTGTTCATCCAATTGCTTAAATAAAAAATCGTTGGTGGACGTATAATATATGTTTAATTTCATGTATAATATGTCTATAATCATATATAATTAGTGTATAATATATGTTTACTAACTAATAAAAGTAAACAGTTAATTCGACCGGCTATTGATGTGAAGATCCTTTCACTAACCAGGAACAAGTTGCAATAGTTAGGATAGCCCAACCCAAAACCTAATTTAATGAAAGAATTAACCTAAATAGCGGCCACCCAATTGTTTAAGTTAAAATTAGCCAAAAGATATATAACATATGTATATTTATGTATCGTATGTGTATAAATGTATATATAATTAATGTATACTCATTAGAAAATATAAATAATGAATCTAGCCAGCTATTTTTATAAAGACCCCAATTTAATGGGCTAACTTTATCACCAATAGTGGATAAAAATTTTTACCTAGCTATACTATATATAATTTTACTTACTCCAGCACTTAATAGGGAACAACTAATACAAACACATCTCCTCCCCCCACCCCACACACAAACATTTTTCTTCATCTTCTTTGCTTCTCCATCTCGTTTCTCTTTTCTTCTTCTTCAGAAAATTCAACAATGGATTTCACATTGTCGCAGCAGATCAATCGTTGACTCTCCAACATTAACAGCTGTTAAAAAGCTTTGAATCTTTAATTTCGAATTTGAGTTTTCTCAAATTATTATTTGTTTGAATTGACTGTTATTGCAAACGATTGAGAATATTCTTTTAGAGTTTACATCTCAAACTTGAGGTTGTTTGGTGAAGATTATATTAAAGTCGATGTTTTGTTAGATTTTTAAATTTGATGATTATATTTTTAAAATTATATTAAAGTTGTATGAAGTTATAGATAGTACTTTCTTTTACATAAAGTTGTACATATATATTAAAATTGTATTAAAGTTGCATTATATTGTTGTATGAAAATTATATTTCAGTTGTAGTTGTATTATTTTTGTATAAATATTGTATGGAAGTTATATATATTATATTAAAGTTGTATTATAGTTGTACAAAAATTATATTTAAGTGGTATGGAAGTTAATCTTGTTGCCCTGTTAGTTGAGCTCCTTAAGTCGAAACCATTCACCCTTGTTTCTGCCACATAGCTGCCATTGCTATTCATTTCTCGTCAACATTCTATAAGATTAAAAGGCTTTACTTTGTTGTTTCTAAAGAATATTTACGTTTTCAGTTGAGCTAGCCTATTGTAAATTATGTAGATATTATTCTTCTCTCATATATATCAATCTTGTTTTGATAAATTCCATGTCAGACGACACACTAGATACAATTTGTCTAAATCATTAAAATTGTTCTATTTTAGATATTAATTGAAAATAGGAAGAAAAAAAAAGAATTAATGTATGTGGAGCGAGGAGAGGAGAGGAGAAAAAAAGAAGAGAAAATTGGTGGAAAAAAATAATGATGAGTTGCAGGAGCCATGAGAGAGATAGAAAGAGAGAGGGGTTCAGTGCTCTGCGAAGATGGAGAGAAAAAAAGAAAAAGATGTAACTGTTAGAAGTTTCTTTCTGTTAAAAATTAAAAAAAAAAAAAAAAAATCTTCTCTTAAATTTTAAGTGTGAAAAGCTCCACGTACGACCTTGGGGATCCACCAGAAATAATGACATGGCTAAGTTAAGAAAAGAATTAGGGCCATGTAAGAATACCACCGACTTGCTACTCCATTCTTACGTAAAAAGTCTTTTCCTTCGCTTTTTTTTTTTAATTTTAACTTTATTTTTTTAGTTTTGGTTTCTATTTGGAGGAGTTTGCTAAGCGTCCTTAATTTTCATGTGAATTCATTTGCATGCCCCTTTTTTAATCACGAGATCTACAGTCTTTAAAGAACATATTACACGTCAAAATGCACATGATTCACAAAATAATTGTTTGTGTATGAAGAAAAAAGTTCAATTTTTCTTCTTTGGAAATAATAATGATTAATAAAAGAAAATTTTCCAAAATAATTGTTCTCTAGCTCTTATAATCTACATCGTTCAAAAATCTAAAAGGAGAATAAAGAATCACAACTTTTACATAGATTTATGGACAATACAATTTGATTAATACTTTTTGCAAGCAGCAGCAACTATATGTAAGTACTATTACCTCTCAATCTTAAGCAAATTGGGTTTTATGATATAAATACGTCTTATATCATTTAAATACGTTTCAGTTAGCTGGATGCCGATGTAAGGTGTGTTAAGGTGACATATTCTAGAATAGGATGATCCAACACAAATTGATTGGTTTTACGTTGTTGATAACTTACCATTTACTGCACCTCTTCTTTTTATCTTAATTTAGAACGACTAGCAATATGAGCAAGTTTACACGTACAAAATTACTGGTAAGGAAGAGGAATTAGATGGTGTGGCGTGTAGGGGGTGAGGATGGGGGTAGGGGTGGGGTGAAGTACAAAAGAGAAGATCCACCACTCTTTATGGAGGGGTCATGGGGTTAATAAGGGATGGCAGGAAGAAAGAAAGAAAAAGGAGAGACAGAGAGAGACTAGTCGGACTCTTCCATTGGCTCCCTTTACCTTCTTAGGACCAACGTACTTATCCTCTAAGTACTAATAATCAAACTTTTTGTTACTATCCTATGCAACCAGTGACGAAACTAGGAACTTTTTTAAGTGTATTTTAATTTAAAAGACATGAAAAAAATTCGGACAGAGGGTGTTCAATATGTTATATAACTCTAAAACGTAATATTTTATCTATATACACAGTGTAATTTTTTGACGAAGCGTGGCCGGTGGGCCACCTTTAAGACCATGTGGCTTCTGTCACGACCTGAAATTCTCACCTCCGGGACTGTGATGGCGCCTAACATTTCACTGGCTAGGCAAGACAACGTTAGAATAATATTAGCCATTTTTAAACAATTTTAAATTAATTAATAACAAAGAAACAAATGCGGAAATAAAGTCTGAAATAAAGTGAATAATCCATAATAATAGCGATGTCTAAATACCATCTCAGGACTGGCGTCACAAGTGCACGAGCTACTAGAATAATACAAATAAAGATCTAAAGGAAAATAAAGCTGTCTGAAAGAAATGCACAGCTATGATAAAGTGGAAGGGGACTCCAGAACGGCGAATATCGTGCAATTATACCTCAAGTCTCCTGCGAATAGCTGAATCCGAGCAAATCTACTGTACACCACTGGGACCAACTCCAGTATCTGCACAAGAAGTGCAGAGTGTAGTATGAGTACAACCGACCCCATGTACCCAGTAAGTGCCGAGCCTAACCTCGACGAAATAGTGACGAGGCTAAGGCAGGTCACTTACATTAACCTGTACGCAATAATAATAATAACAACAACAATAATAGAAATAAAACAGGTAACTCATTTCAACAGTTGAAACCAACTCGGCAGTCATAACTAATTATTATTTCAATCAATTTTCGTTGCGGAGTGCAACCCGATCCCATAATATATTCATATTCAATTTCGTTACGGCGTGCAACCCGATCCCATAATATATTGATTTTTATTTAATCCCGTTGCGGCGTGCAACCCAATCCTCAATATATCTTTTCAATCAATTATGTTGCGGTGTGCAACCCGTTCCTCAATATATCTTTTCAATCAATTCTGTTGCGGCATGCAACCCACTCCTCCAATATATTTATTTCAATCAATTCTGTTGCGACGTACATCCTGCTCCTCTAATATATTCACTTTCATTTCAGTTGCGGCGTGCAACCCGCTCCTCAAATAATATATTTTACCAATTCTTATAAAAAAAATTACTCCAATAAATGCAACAATTAATATGAAATTATAAGAAAATAAACATACAATAATTATGATTTATTTAGAAATAAGTGATGACAAGTAGCAATTAGTTGTGGAAATTAAGGAGGAAATAAGCAATTTAATAATTAGTATGCTAAATGTCAAGTAGCAATCAAGTCACATAAATCAAATAAGCATGTAGCAATTATAGCATGGATTCAAGGCATAATATTGAGCAAGGACTATGAGAGAAACAATTAATATAATAATTCATTCACATAATTATTTGACGACGTATAGGCACTCGTCACCTCGCCTATACGTCGTTACACATGAAATTCACATAACAATAATTTAAGGGTTCTATTCCCTCAAGTCAAGGTTAACCACGACACTTACCTCGCTTCGCAACCAATTTCAAGATTCCAACAAACCTTTGCCTCGCGAATTCATGTCTGAAAGCTTCAAATCTAGTCACAAACAATTCAATATACTCAACACGAATCGTAAGAATTAATTCCATATGAATTTACTAATTTTCTGGATTAAAATTCAAAATTCATTTTAAAAATTGACAGTGAGATCCACGTCTCGAATCCCGAAAAACTCACAAAATTCGAACACCCGTTCCGATACGAGTTCAACCATACAAAAATTATCGAATTCCGACATTAGATTGACCTTCAAATTTTTATTTTATAATTTTGGAAGATTTTATAAAAATCTATTTTTTCTTCCAGATATTTACGAATTCATGATGTAAATGAGTATGAAATCATGAAATATAATCATTATAGGATAAGGAACACTTACCCTAATATATTTCCATAAAAATCGCCCAAAAATAGCCTTACCCAAGCTCACAATTGTGAATAATGAAAAAATGGGGCGAAATCCCATTTCCAGAACTTAAGTTCTATTGTCCGGGTTTTTACCTTATGCGATCGCGGACAATGCTTCGCGATCGCGAAACACATTTTTAGGATGCCCAATTTTCGCTCTTCACGAACGCGGTAGTGCTCTCGCGAGTGCGAAACACAGTTTCTCAGCCTTTCGCGATTGCGGACTGCCTTGTGCGATCGTGTAGCACAAATTTTGTGCTTCAGCTTCTGCCTTATTCCTTCTTCGCGAACGCGGCTTGGACCTCGCGTTCGCGGTGATTTAGTTGCTAAAACTGTGCGATCGCGGACCTCACTATGAGATCGTATAGTACAAATTTCATCAGTGACCATTAAGCCTTCGCGATCGCGGACATAGTCACGTGATCAGATAGAAGGAAACTAGCAGTAGCAGGTTTAGCAGTTTCATGGTTCCGAAATATACCGTTCATGATCTAAATTACACCTGAGGCCCTCGGGACCTCAACCAAATATACCAACAAGTCCCGAAACATAATACGGACTTACTCTGGGTTTCAAATCGCGTCAAATAACATCAAAATTATAATTCACACCTCGATTCGGATTTATGAGTTTCAAACATTTCAATTTACAAAACTCATGCCGAAACACATTAAATAAATGCTATAACGGAGCTATTCCAATTTTCGGAATCTCAATCCGAGTTTGATATCAATAAATTC
Organism: Nicotiana otophora; assembly: GCA_000715115.1. NCBI lineage: Eukaryota > Viridiplantae > Streptophyta > Magnoliopsida > Solanales > Solanaceae > Nicotiana > Nicotiana otophora. The sequence goes on from AWOL01S0018527.1 coordinate 31,140, forward strand.
AAATCCGTGGTCAAACTTTGAAAATCTTTAAGCTTTCAAACTTATAATTTTCAATAAATGGCGATAACTCAAGCTATGGACCTCCAAATTAAATTGCATGCATACTCCCAAGTTCCAAATTACGATATGGATCTATCGGAACTATCAAAATACTGATCTGGGTCCGTTTGCTAAAAATATTGACTGAAGTCAACTCAAATGAGTTTTGAAGCTCCATTTCACATTTTAATCAATTTTTCATATAAAAACTTTTCGAAAAATTATACAAACTGTGCACGCAAGTCGAGGAATGATGAATAGTACTATTCGAGGTCATAGAACACAGAAATGAGTGTTTAAATTAAAGATGATATTTTGGGTCATCACATTCTCCACCTATAAAACAAACGTTCATCCTCGAACGGAATTAGAAAAGTACCTGAGCTGGTGAAAAGGTGCGGATATTTACTCCACATGTCCGACTCGGACTCCCAGGTAGCTTCATCAATCGGCTGAGCTCTCTATTGCACCCGAATTGAAGGATAACTCTTAGACCTCAACTGTCGGACCTGCCGGGCTAGAATAGCTATCGGCTCCTTCTCATAAGTCAAATCTTTGTCCAACTGGACTGAGCTGAAATCTAACACATGGGACGAATCACTATGGTATTTCCGGAGCATGGACACATGGAATAGTGGATGAACTACTGATAAGCTAGGTGGTAGTGCAAGCTTGTAGGATACTTCACCCACCCTTTCAAGAATTTCAAAGGGTCTAATATACCTAGGGCTTAACTTGCCCTTTTTTCTGAATCTCATTACACCTTTCATTGGTGAAACCCGGAGCAATACTCTTTCTCCTGCCATAAATGTAATATCACGAACCTTACGGTCAACATAGCTCTTTTGCCTAGACTGAACTGTGCGAAATTGATCCTGGATAATTTTGACCTTATACAGGGCATTCTGTACCAAATCAGTACCCAACAACCGAGCCTCTCCCGGTTCAAACCAGCCAACAGGCGAACGACATCGTCTCCCATATGATGCTTCATACGGAGCCAACTGAATGCTCGACTGGTAGCTGTTATTACAGGCAAACTCCGCAAGTGGCAAGAACTGATCCCAAGAAACTCCAAAATCTATAACACAAGCGCAAAGCATATCTTCCAATATCTGAATAGTGCGCTCTGACTGTCTGCCTGTCTGTGGATGAAATGCGATACTCAACTGAACTTGCGTGCCTAACTCACACTGTACATCCCTCCAGAAGGTGAACTGCGTACCTCAATCAGAAATGATAGACACGGGCACACCGTGAAGGCGGAAAATCTCGCTGATGTAAATCTCAGCTAACCACTCTAAAGAATAGGTAACTGCTACTGGAATGAAATATGCTGACTTGGTCAATCTGTCCACAATGACCCATACTGCATCGAACTTCCTCTGAGTCTGTGGGAGCCCAACAACAAAATTCATAGTGATACGCTCCCACGTCCACTCAGGATTTTCTAATTTCTGAAGCAAACCACCAGGTCTCTGATACTTGTACTTAACTTGCTGACAATTCAGACACTGAGCTACATATGCAACTATATCCTTCTTCATTCTTCTCCACAAATAATGTTGTCGCAAATCTTGATACATTTTGGCGGTACCCGGATGAATAGAGTGCCGGGAACTGTGGGCTTCTTCAAGGATTAATTCATGAAGCCCATCCATATTAGGAACACATATACGACCCTGCATCCGCAAAACTCCATCATCTCCCACAGCAACCTGCTTGGCACCGCCGTGTCGCACCGTGTCCTTAAGGACAAGCAAATGAGGATCGCTATTCTAATACGTTCATACAAAGAAGACCGAATGACTGTGCAAGCTAGAATTCGATTAGACTCTAAAACATATAACCTCACGAACTGATTGGCCAACGTCTGAACATCTGCAGCTAACGGCCTCTCTCCAACCAGAATATACGCAAGGTTGTCCATACTCACAAACTTTCTACTCAAAGCATCGGCCACCACATTTGCCTTTCCGGGGTGATACAAAATGGTGATATTATAGTCTTTCAACACCTCCAACCATCTTCTCTGCCTCAGATTGAGGTCTTTTTATTTGAACATGTACTGTAGACTACGATGATCAATAAATACCTCACATAAGACACCGTAAAGGTTATGTCTCCAAATCTTCAGTGCATGAACAATGGCTGCCAATTCTAAGTCATGAACAAGGTAATTTTTCTCATGAACTTTTAACTATCGCGACGCATATGCAATTACTCTTCCATCTTGCATTAATACTGCACCAAGCCCAATACGAGATGCATCGCAATACACCGTATAAGATCCTGAACCTGTGGGTAATACCAACATTGGCGCCGTAGTCAAAGCAGTCTTGAGCTTCTGAAAGCTCAACTCACACTCATTTGACCATCTGAATGGGGCACCCTTCTGGATCAATTTGGTAAATGGAGATGCTATAGATGAAAACCCTCCACAAACCGGCTATAATAATGTGCCAAACCCAGGAAACTCCGAATCTCTGTAGCTGAAGTATGTCTAGGCTAATTCTGAACTGTCTCAATCTTCTTAGAATCCACTTTTATGCCTTCTGCCAATACAACATGCCCCAAAAATGCAACTGAGTCTAACCAAAATTAGCATTTTGAAAATTTGGCATATAACTGATTATTCTTCAAAGTCTGAAGCATAGTCCGAAGATGTTGCTCATGCTCCTCTCGATTGCTGGAGTAAATCAAGATGTCATCAATGAATACAACCACAAAGGAATTCAGATAGGGCTTGAACACCCGGTTCATCAAATCCATAAATGTTGCTGGGGCATTTGTCATCCCAAATGACATCACTAGAAATTCATAATGCACATACCGAGTCCGAAAAGATGTCTTATGGACATCAGATTCCCTAATCTTCAACTGGTGATAGTCAAACCTCAAGTCAATCATCACAAATACCTTGGCACTCTGAAGCTGATCGAATAAGTCATAAATTCTAGGCAACGGATACTTGTTCTTGATAGTAGCCTTGTTCAACTATCGATAAGCTAATTACATCCGCATTGAACCATCTTTCTTCTTCACAAACAACATTGGTGCACCCTAGGGCGAGATACTAGGTCTAATGAATCCCTGATCAAGCAAGTCTTGTAACTGCTCCTTCAATTCTTTCAACTCCGGCGGGGCCATACAATATGGAGGAATAGAAATAGGCTGAGTGCCCGGAGCCAAATCAATACAGAAGTCAATATCTCTGTCGGGTGGTATCCCCTGCAAATATGCAGAAAATACTTCTGGAAATTCACGAACAACTGGTATTGAGTCCATAGAAGGAACATCCGCACTGGGATCACGAATATAAGTTAAATAGGCTAGACACCCCTTCTCGACCATACGCTGAGCCTTCATATAAGAAATGACCCTTCTGGTAGAATGACCAGGAGTTCCTTTCCACTCTAATCAAGGTAACCCCGGCATGGCTAAGGTCACCATCTTGGCATGACAATCCAATATAGCATGATAAGGTGACAGCCAATCCATACCCACTATGACGTCAAAATCTACCATGTCGAGAAGTAGATGATCCATACTAGTCTTAAGACTCCCAATAGTAACCACGCACGAATGGTAGACATGATCTACCATAACAAAATCTCCCACTGGCGTGGACAGATATACAGACGCACTCAGAGAATCACGAGGCACAACCATATATGAAGCAAAGTAGGAGGACACATAAGAGTAAGTAGATCCTGGATGAAATAAAACTGAAGCATCTCTATGGCAAACTAGAACAATACATGTGATCACGGCATTGGATGACTCGGCCTTAGGCCTAGTTGGAAAAGAATAAAATCGGGGCTGGGCCCCACCACTCGGAGCTACATCTCTGGGATGGCCTCTAACTGGCTGGCCTCCACCTCTAACAACCTGACCTCTACCTCTAGCTGTCTGATCCCTACCCCTAGTTGGCTGGGCGGGCGGTGGAGCAACCGGTGCCATTATGATGACACGAGAATCCTATTGAGATCTGTTGCTTAACAACCTAGGGAAATACCTCCTGATGTGACCAATGTTCCCACACTCATAACACTTATCCTGCTGTCATGGCTGCTGAAGTTGAAGTTGACCCGAATGGGTCGGATAGCCACTATAGTGACTCTGGAGTGGTGGTGCACTGATAGGAGCTGGATGTGCACTAAATGTCGGCTGCCTAGAGAAAGGCATAACAGGATCATGACTCCCTGAAGCACCGTGAGATGCCTGAAGTGCTGAATAAAATGGCCTGGGATGATGACCCCTACCATAAGTACTCTTGCCTCCTGATGAGGTGCCTCTGAAATTACCGGAATGACGGGGCCTCTTATCTGACACTGGCCCTCTCTCCTATGAAAGAACCATCTCGATCCTCCTGGTGACATTAGCAATCGTCTAAAAAGAAATCTCACCCCTGATCCCTTTGGCCATATGTAGCTTGATAGGTTGAACGACTCCATCAATGAACCTTCTCAACCTCTCTCTCTCGGTAGGAAGCAGAAGAAGAGTATGACGGGCTAGATTCACAAATAGGTCTCATACTGAGTGACTGACATACTGCCCTACTGGAGACGCTCAAACTGCTTGCGGTAATTCTCCCTCTGTGTGATAGGAAGGAACTTCTCCAGAAATAGCTACGAAAAATGCTCGCAGGTAAGTGCATGCGAACTAACTGGTCTAGTAAATACATAATCTTTCCACCACCTCTTGGCGGAACCAGTCATCTGAAACACGGCAAAATCAACCCCATTGCTTTCGACTATCCCCATGTTCTGCAATACTTCATAGCAGTGGTCAAGAAAATCTTGTGGGTCCTCAGAAGGTGTACCACTGAAATGGATCGGATATAGATTGGTAAACTTGTCCAACCTCAACAAAGCTTCAGAAGACAAAGCAGGCTTATCACCGGCCTGTGATGCAACAACTAGCTGAACTACCCCAACTGGATGGGCTACTGGAGGCTGATACTGGGGAGCTTTCTGCCACGGAGCGGGAGTAGTGGGAGTTTGTGCTCCTTCCCCAGCCTGTGAGACGGCTTGTGCCACTGGTAATGTACCATTCTGGGCCACACCCTCCATAAGGCTCACCAAACGGACTAGAGCATCCTGAAGCACCGGAGTAGCTATGAATCCTTTCGGGACCTGAACTGCTCCAACAGGTACAGTCTGAGCTGGAACCTCCGCTCCAAAATCCACATGAGGTTTTACAACAGGTGCTACCGCTCGAGCTCTAGACTGAGCTCTACCTCTGCCTCTACCTCGGCCTCTGGCACGACCTCGCCTCTATCCCTGGTCATAGTTGCCACCGGGGGCTCTAGCCCCTGTCCGTCGATAGATGTATTGCGCATTCTCACCATTTGCGAGAGAAAAAGAATAGAATGGTTCAATCATTGATGATAAAATAAAATCGTACGACAGAATAAGAAAGGAGTGGTATTGTTCCTAAGCTTCATAGCCTCTGAGAGATAAGTACAGACGTCTCTGTACTGATCCTTCAGACTCTACTAAGCTTGCTCGTGACTCGTGAGACCTAAGTAACCTGGTGCTCTGATACTAACTTGTGACGACCCGAAATTCCTAGCTTCGGGACCATGATGGCGCCTAACATTTCACTTGCTAGGCAAGCCAATGTTAGAATAATATTAGTCATTTTTAAACAATTTTAAATTAATTAATAACAAAGAAAAAAATGCTAAAATAAAGTCTGAAATAAAGTGAATAATCCATAATAATAGCGATGTCTAAATAACATCCCAGAACTGGTGTCACAAGTGCACGAGCTATGTCTGAAAGAAATACACAGCTACGATAAAGTGGAAGGGGACTTCAGAACGGCGAACGCCATGCAGTTATACCTCAAGTCTCCTGCGAATAGCTGGATCTGAGAAAATCTATTATATGCCACTCGGAATCAAAATCTGAGTCTGATATCAATAAAGTCAAATCCGTTGTCAAACTTTGGAAATCTTTAAGCTTTCAAACTTCTAATTTTCAATAAATGGCGATAACTCAAGTTAGGGACCTCCAAATTAAATTTCGGGCATACGCCAAAGTCCTAAATTATGATACGGACCTATCGGAACTGTTAAAACACCGATCCGGATCTGTTTGCTAAAATTGTTTACCGAAGTCAACTCAAATGAGTTTTGAAGCTCTATTTCACATTTTGATCAATTTTTAATATAAATAATTTCCGAAAAATTATACGGACTGTGCACGCAAGTCAAGGAATGATGAATAGTACTATTAAAAAAAAGGAATTCAAGATCTTAAGTCAATTAAAATATTGTTACACACACTCACTTAATCTTTGTTATGAGTGTGTGTCTCTATATGTGTGTGTGTAGTGATGTTTCAAAATAATTTTCGTATGAAAGGAAGAAAACACAAGAGGTGTATATAAATTACTCATCATCCATCGACCCCACACCCCTAACTCCCTTAAAAAAGAAGGAAAAAAGAAAAAGAAATTTTGAACAAAGAGCTACAGGAGAAAAAAGGCAACAAAAAAGACCTCCTATAGCTCCTCAATAATCTTTTTGTTAGTACAGAACAAGATATCTCTCCACTTTCACACACATATATATATATATACTCTAAATAAATTTGGGCATATGAATATCATTGAACCGTTATAAAATAAATACTGCAAAGTAAATAAATCGAAAACAAATATAGAGAGAGATTGATATATTATTCAATTTCATACTGATGTATATAATGAACTGAAAACTCCAAGAAAGAAAGCAGCTGCGAGGTTTTTCAGGAAGAAGCTGCAAGGCTTTTTAGGAAGCAGCTGCGAGGCTTTTCTTGAGCTACTTGTAAGCTGTCTGCATGAGCTGCTCACAACCTGTCTGTTTAATAAGAAGCTGCTGCAAATTATTTCATTGAGTTGCTTGCAACCTGCTTGCATCAGTTGATTGTAGATAAACTTCAATAAAGAGTACTAAACGGAAAATCTTCTTCAGGAAGATTATCAATAGTGGAGTAATAAATGGACATCTACAATATAATATTTTCATAACACTCCCTCTTGGATATTCATAAAAGATAATATGCCTTGCTAAAACCTTACTAGAAAAAATTCAGTGGAAAAAATCCTAGTGAATGAAAAAGAGTACACCTATTTAGTAATACGCATTTCTAGTCGCCTCATTAAAACCCTTACAAGAAAAACCTCATGAGAAAAATCTTAGTAAGGAAAAAAGAGTAAAACGCGTATTTCACTCACCCTAATGAAAAACGTATTTCAAATATTTGAGTCTCCGCATTCCAATATTGTATAGCATCTTCTCAAACGTTGAAGTTAGCAAATATTTAGTGAATAAATCTACCGGATTGTCACTTGAACGGATTTGTTGCACATCAATGTCGCCATTGTTTTGAAGATCATTTGTGTAGAATAATTTTTGTGAAATGTACTTTGTTCTATCTCCTTTTATAAATCCTTCATTCAATTGGGCTATGCATGTAACATTGTTTTAGTATAAAAATGTGGATCTTTTATCACATTCTAAATCATATTTTTCTCTAATAAAATGAATCACTGAACTCAACCATACGCATTCCCTACTTTCTTCAGGAAAAGCTATTATCTCGGCATGATTTGAAGAAGTACCAACAATAGATTATTTTGTGGAGCGCATGATATGACAGTACCTCCATATGTAAACACGTATCCGGTTTGAGATCGAGCTTTATGGGGATCAGATACATAACCTGCATCTGCATAACCAACAAGATTTGCACTACCTTTGTTAGCATAAAACAAATCCATATCAAGAGTTTCCTTTAAATATCGCAATATATGCTTAATCATATTCCAATGTCTCGTGTATGAAAAGAGTTATATCTTGCTAGTAAATAAATAAAAAATGCTATGTCAGTCCTTGTAGCATTAGCAAGATCCATAAGTGCACCAATTGCACTGAGATAGGGTGGTTTAGGACTAAGGAGTTCCTCATCCTCTTCTTGAGGTCGGAACGGGTCCTTATTCACTTCAAGTGATCGAACAATTATTGGTGTACTCAATGGGTGCACTTTAGTAAGGGAAAAAGAGTACAACGCATATTTCACTCACCCTAATGAAAAACTTATTTCAAATATTTGAGTCTTCGCATTCCAATATTGTATACCATCTTCTCAAACGTAGAAGTTAGCAAAGATTTAGTGAATAAATCTGCCAGATTGTCACTTGAACAGATTTGTTGCACATCAATGTCACCATTTTTTTGAAAATTATGTGTGTAGAATAATTTTTGTGAAATGTGCTTTGTTCTATTTTCTTTTATAAATCCTTCCTTCAATTGGGCTATGCATGCAGCATTGTCTTCGTATAAAATTGTGGATCTTTTATCACATTCCAAATTATATTTTTCTTGAATAAAATGAATCATTGATCTCAACCATACGCATTCCCTACTTGCTTCATGAATAGCTATTATCTCAGCATGATTTGAAGAAGTACCAACAATAGATTGCTTTGTGGAGCGCATGATATGACAGTACCTTCATATGTAAACACGTATCCGATTTGAGATCGAGCTTTATGGGGATCAGATAAATAACCTGCATCTGCATTACCAACAAGATCTGCACTACCTTTGTTAGCATAAAACAAACTCATTTCAAGAGTTCCCTTTAAATATCGCAATATATGCTTAATCGCATTCCAATGTCTCGTGTGGGAGAAAAGCTATATCTTGCTAGTAAATAAATAGAAAATATTATGGCAGGCCTTGTAGCATTAATAAGATCCATAAGTGCACCAATTGCACTGAGATAGGGTGGTTTAGGACTAAGGAGTTCCTCATCCTCTTCTGGAGGCCGGAACAGGTCATTATTCACTTCAAGTGTTTGTATAATTATTGGTGTACTCAATGGGTGTACTTTGTCTATGTAAAAGCGTTTTAAGACCCTTTATGTATAGGAAGATTGATGTATAAAGATCATGTCTGCTAAATATTCAATTTGTAGACCAAGACAAAGTTTTGTCTTTACAAGATCTTTCATCTCAAATTCGTTCTTAAGATATTTGATTGCCTTTTGGAGCTCTTCTGGAGTTCCAACAAGATTTATATCATCAACATAAACAACAAGTATAACAAACTCTAATGTCATTTTTTATATAAAATTACACGGACAAATAGCATCATTTATGTAACCTTCTTTCAGCAAATATTCACTGAGTCGATTATACCACATGCGTCCAAATTGCTTTAAACCGTACAAGATATTTATAATTATCGCGTACGTTTATCGATACTTTGAATTATATGCTTCAATTATTTTAAATCCTTCAGGGATCTTCAAATAAATTTGATCAAATGAGTCATGTAGGTGATGACATGCATTTAAAAGGCATGACATCTTCAGGTGTCTAGATTACAGGTCTGATCCTGACAATCATTTACAATATTGTGCACTATATTGTATCAAATATATCGTCGACGATCATTTTGTATCGGTTCACATACGACATAACTTGTTGAGATCTCATCACTTTCTTTATTTTCAGGTACCTGAACTTTTTCTGAAGTTTCATAAAATGTTATGTCGTAGGCTCTTCTAGAGCTCATTTCTTCTGTATGATCATTTTGATTATTTTCTCCTATCATTTTCCAGAATTGTTAGCTTTGGAACCGATCAGTTTACTATGCTTCATGTGTGCAATAAACTTTATCTTTTCGGGACTTTAATTTTAATAGGAGCATTTGCAGCGAAAATATGATATTTAATTTTGGATCAGCAAATACTTCTGGTATTTGACTTGAATTATCTTCTGAGTGAGGAACATATTAATGATAATTCGATTAATATAGCATATTCTCCAGCTGCTTATTCCATCCCCCAAATGTTAGAAAAACTAACATATATCCCCAATCTTCTTTGGGGAACCTATCTTTGTGCATTGTGGTGGAGAAATTAATCATATACCACACATCAATAATTATTAAACAGTAAAAATATTTAGATTCTGATCCAGAACCAATTGTGAGGGTATGACTTATCATATCTTGTTGGTCTGATGCATACAAGTGTTGTTGTATGCAATTTAGAAAATCTTAGACCAACACATGAAACTTTGTTCTCATAAGCAATAGTTTAGCCATTAATAGGAGGTATTCAATACTAAACCATCTTGGATATAAACCAACATTATCAAGATGAACTGTCTTGATTTCATAATCTGGAAGTTATGCTCTTAATTGAGAAAAGTAATTTTAAATGTCAAACTACAGTTTGACAATAAACACACATGTAACTATTTCATATATGCATCTATAAGTGGTTCACATGATAGGTGAATGGGCCCATATTCACCTTTTATATATTCCATAATTCAGGAGTCTTAGTCCCAACTTTAGCTGGTATAATCAACTTATTATGAGAACAAGCAACGCAAGAGAATTCTAGAGGAATCTTCTAGTTCTTCGGTATATGCTTATCTGAATTCTCAAATAGCTCATTTAAAAATGAAAAATGAAAACTTCAAGTTTATCATGGTATGTGCTATCTCTTACTAAACTTATAGTTTACTATTGCACAAACTTTTGCATTAGTAAACTTCTGATTTACTGTGACTACTTTTGTGTCAGTAAATTCTTGATTTACTGTAGCTGCTTTTGTATTAGTAAACTTCTGATTTACTGTGATACATGATGTAGTACAAATTTAAGAATAAGGCAGGTAACGTTTCACATACATATTGTTTTACCCCCTATGATTGTGGAAACATGAAGATTTTCAATCTTCCAATCATTTGTAGTCTCAGTATGATAACCATTCGTATTATAAACTTCTGGTTTATTACAACAAATGTTTTGATTACAATCATATAATATGAATGACAAATTTGCATATAATCTCTTCAAGAGCCTTCATTTATTATCCATAATCTAATATTATTCTTACACTACTGGTGTCATGCGTCTTCTAGACTAACAATTAGCTCTTCAGGAGTTTTTGATATATTTTGTACTATCATATATTTCTCAGACACTTCTGGTTTCATGAGAGATAATCATAACCAAATGAACAATATAAAGACATTTCTAAATTTATAAATGACAAAAATTAAGAATTTCAGCATTTTTAGCACCAACTTTGTGATAAATGTCTCTTTCAGGGAGAAACGACATTAACATCTGAATATTATATATCCTTTGTTATTCTACCTCTTCAGGAGGTGAGTTGTGGTAATTACACCGCTTTATAATATTTTCCTGCTTTATGAGAAAATTTCAATTGTTTACTACTTCCGGGGTAAATTTGAAGTACGAAAGATTAAGGATGTGTTCCCTCAATCATATTACCTCTTCTGGAGGTGAGTTGCGATATCTTCACAACCAAAAGCGCGTTCATATTTACAAGATTTATTAATATTGTGTCATGACCCCAAATTTCCTACGTAAAATATCGTGACGGCACCTAGTCTTTAAGACTAGGTAAGCCTAATAATATACAAAAACATTAAATAAAACTTAGAATCTCAAAACTCCAACAATTTCATACATAGAATCTATAAACACAATGCGTACAACTCCCCAAAAACTGGTGAAATATAAGTCACAAGCTCTAGATATAGTGCTGGATAATCCTATACATAACTTCTATAAAAGTAAAAAAGAAATAAGGAAGAACAGGATAGAAGGAGACTCCTAGGCCAGCGGACGCAGGCAAGAATAACTTGAAGTCTCCAAAAGCAAGCTCAGCGCGCTAATACCGGGACTGATAAGATGTACCTGGGTCTGCACAAAACATGTGCAGAAGCGTAGTATGAGTACACCATAATGGTACCCAGTAATTGCCAAGCCTAACCTCGGTGGAGTAGTAACGAGGTCAGGTCAAGGAGTTCCACAAATTTGAACTATCTTAATTTGCACTTCCAAAAATTAGTTTTGTTTCTACTTCTATTTTAAAACTAAGATTGCAAAGTAAAGAACTAAGACTAGGATAATATTTTTTGTCATTTTTCAAGTTTGTAAAAAGTGTAGGGCTATGACCATCGCTTAGGTGTTCACCTAATGGGATATAAACCTTAATGCTTGTTTTGTTGATCGGGGTATATTATAGCTATCCACTCTTAATTACCCACTCAGTACTTCTCGATCAAGGAGTAGTTTTGCCCAATTTATCTTTCTCAAGTCCAAATGGGTATTACACAAAACGGTTGATAATAGCTCAAGTCGGATTATTACTATCTCTAGGTTGAACCCTTTAATTGGGTTAATCAATCTCTCGATTGACCCAATAAAAATTGTTAGCCAAGCTTTCCTATATTAAGTCTCTCTTTCTCAAGTAGAGACTAAGTCAAATAGGCATGAACTAATGTTTGCAACCATTAATTTCACAAATTAAAGCATGAACAAGGCTAAATAATAAACACCCAATCATAAACAAGCACTAAATTAGATACCCATAAGGTTTACACACTAGGGTTGGGTCACAACCCTAGTAAAAATCTAGCTACTCATGCATGAAATTAAAGAAATAGAAGAAGAAATACTAATTAAACTCATATTGAAAAAGTTAAAATGATAAAATCTATAGTACAATACTCCAAAATATAGATAACTTCCAAAAGAAGCAAAGAAAAACGGCTAAGGACTTGCTGATATCAAAAGTTAGACCTAATTTTGTGAAATTCGTGTATTTATACAAGGCTAAAAATTTCGGAAAAAACTACCCTTCAGGAGGTTCTGCGGCCGCATAATTCCATGTGCAATCCGCAGAATATTTCATCTTGCGTGAGCTGGGAATCTGCGGCCGCAGCACAAGGCAATGTTTTTGCGGTCTGCAGATTTATCACTGTTGCCGCAATTTGGTCTTCTGCGGCCGCAATCTGGTCTTCTGCAGTAGCAAGGCACTTTTTCTGCGGCCGCACAATTCTTATGCGGTACGCAATTTTAAGAGAACTTGGAATTTGAAAATTTTGCAACACTCTGAAGTTGATCTCCAGCTCGTCATTTGCGGCCGCACAATTCCTGTTCGGTCTGCAGTTTGCTAGAAAGGTTGCTGGGGGTTTCTTCATTATCTGAGGCCGCAAATGGAATTATGTGGTCTGCACTTTATGAGCTTTTGTGCCTTTTATTGCTTTGTGTTTAGATTACTCATTTTTGAGTCGGATTTCATCTCGGGAGTCCAACTTCTAACATTCCTATAATTTTGCGCATTTCATCAGTTTCAGGAACACAATTCAACGCTTTTAGACTAACACTAAAGCTAAAAGGTGCTAATAAGTAGTCAAAATCTCATTTATCAGCTCCCCCAAATTTAAGTTTTTGCTTGTCCTTAAGCAAATAAAATAGTTCCCACCTCCACACGTCAAGGGTTATTTTAGCCAGTCAAAGGTTAGCTATTCACATATCAGTTGGGACCAACAATTATCCACACAAGTTATGTATTATCAACAAGGCGACAAGTTAAACCTTTATGCACATATAGTTCTAATGTAACACTTGAGCACATAGAGTTGACTTTATTCATCAACGGCGCCAAACATTGACCTATCGCACACAATGCACACCTCAATACAAGGTATGAATCGGTCGATTGCAATTATAGTAACCCGACAAAGAGTCGGGATCGAATCCACAAGGAGTTAGATGGGAGTTAGGAGTATATATTCTAGTGTGTGAATTTGAACTATCTTAATTTGCACATACACAAATTGGTTTTGTTTCTATTTCTATTTTAAAACTAAGATTGTAAAGTAAAGAACTAAGACTAGGATAATTGTTTTTGTTGTTTTTTAAGTTTGTAAAAAGCCTAGGGCTATGACCATCGCCTAGGTGTTCGCCTAATGGGATATAAATATTAATGCTTGTTTTGTTGATCGGGGTGTATTATAACTATCAACTCTCAATTACCCACTCAGTCCTTCTCGGTCAAGGAGTAGTTTTTCCTAATTTTGCTTTCTCAAGTCCAAATGGGTATCACGCAAAACGGTTGATAATAGCTCAAGTCGGGTTATTACTATCTCTAGGTTGAACCCTTTAATTGAGTTAATCAATCTCTCGATTGACCCAGTTTCTTGTTAGCCAAGTTTTTCTAAATTAAGTCTCTCTTTCTCAAGTAGAAACTAAGTCAAATAGGCATGAACTAATGTTTGCAACCATTAATACCACAAATTAAAGCATGAACATGACTAAATAATAAATACTCAATTATAAACAAGCACTAAATTAGATACCCATAAGGTTTACACACTAGAGTTGGGTGACAATCCTAGTAAAAATTTAGCTACTCAAGCATGAAATTGAAGAAATCGAAGAAACAAGTACTAATTAAACTCATATTGTAAAGTTAAAATGATATAATTTATAGTAAAATACTCCAAAATATAGGAAACTTCCAAAAGAGGCAAAGAAAAACATCTACAAGACTTGCTGATGACAAAACTTAGACCTAATTTTGTGAAACTTGTCTATTTATACAAGGCTGGAAATTTCGGACAAAATTACCCTTCGGGAGGTTCTGCGGTCACACAATTCCATGTGCGGTCCGCAGAATATTTCATCTTGCAGGAGCTGGGAATCTGCGGTGGCGAGGCAATGTTTTTACGGTCAGCAGATTTATCACTTCGGCCGCAATTTGGTCTTCTGCGGTCCGCATCTTTACTTTTGCGGCTGCAAGGCACTTCTTATGCGGATGCAAGGCACTTCTTATGCGGCCGCACAATTCTTGTGTGGTACGCAATTTTTAGAGTACTTGGACTTTGGAAATTTTGCAACCCTCTGAAGTTGATCTCCAGCTCGTCATTTGTGGCCGCACAATTCCTGTGCGGTTCGCAGTTTGCTAGAAAGCCTACTGGGGGTTTCTTCATTATTTGCAGCCGCAGATGGAATTCCGCGGTTGACGATTTGCAAAACACATACTTAAATTGTGCTCGCCAGTCAAAGATAGTATAGTATAATATCGTGTCCACATGGATTGGATTTAAACAGTATTCTCGTAGTTCGTAGCTCGATTTCTATCTAGGAGGATCAACAGTTGATATTTATATAATTAAGAATTGAAATTAACTAAGAATCTAAACTATTGACTAATGACAATCGCAACAAAGGTAAGTAAGGAAGTTATCAATGGGAGAAAATAGGGTTTGACGGAATAAGTGCAAGATAATTATTTGGGATTTAACTCTAGATAATTCACTTCTAATGTTCAAGTGAGTCTCTCAAATTCACTTAATTATAAGTACAAATGTTTAGTAGAAACTCCTCTCTCGATTAAGTTTCAACCTCACAATTTGAACCAATTTAAGTTCGGTGAAGATATGCAAGAATTCATAATGGATTGGTCTTTAGGAGAACCTCTTTCGATTATCCTCCTAACTAGGTTTAATCAAGAATTCAACTAGCCTCTTTCGACTACTTAGAAGAATCTATGAACTCAACCAATAATATAGTGCAAATATATCACAAGTTATGCCTATCTCGATTACAAGAACAAGTGAACATAGGTGCAACAATTAAATCTTCCAAAACGATTCAAATACGTAAAAATAGAGTTATAATCCACAAACAACTATTAATACACCAAATCCATCAAAACCAAAAGGATCTACTCCAAAGACATAGAGAAGTTCTTTACAAATGAAATAAAATTATAGGAAAACATAAATACAATCCACACTCGGATCTTAAATGAGGAAGGAAGGATGAAATCCTTGTGCTCTTGCCTCTCCCTCTTTTCTTTAGCTTCTTCAGGTCTAAGGTATGTCAAAAGTGCTCAAACATGGTGTTTTGGTGTATTCAAGCCGCCTAGAAAATAAACCCCAGACAAAACTACCATTGTTTTAGGGAAATAGGACTCTTCCCAGACAGGACATGCATGGCTGCGCACCTAGAGACCTGCTCGCGCACTTGGTCGCGCATTTTGTGCATTGTTCTGCCATAAGTGCGCGCCCAATGCGCGATCGCAAACATGGGTGGTACTAGTTGGGAATTTGAGAAAACGTAAAACACAAAAGGTGTAGCTCTTTTGCATATATTTCCAACGATATATTCTGGGGCCCAAAGGGATTTTTGAGCGAAAGGTTATGTGCATTTTACTGACCAATGCGCGGTATGCCTGCTCGATTCTTTGTTTCGTTCTTAAAGTGCACTATCATCCATTGATCTCCGAACACGATACCAACTTAATCCTTGAGATTTACTCATACTTCAAAGCTACAAAATAACTTGAATTCATGCCACAACATCTACATAGCTCAGAATCACTCCTACAGGATATAAAACACACAATAAGTGCAAAATACGTCAAATTAAAGCTCAACATAAGTAAAGTACAGTGAATTAGAGTGCAATAAGCGACTAAAATATGGGATTATAGCCTACCATCAACACCCCACAAATCGTTGCTCGTCCTCGAGCAATCGGACTACACTTCACATAGACATGACCTTTTTAAATAACTCGCCTAACTCACCATACCAAGAATAATAGAATAGATTAAGCACAAGATCGTAACATCCTCTCCTCAAGAGTTGACTCAACAGCACTACGCATTTTTCACAACCTGCTCACTTAATCTAACACAAAGGTCAATGACATTACCATTCCTTCATGAATCAAGTGTTCTCACACAAGAATAGAGAGTAGTTCCACCAACAATAAAGTTTAAGAACAATTAGGAACTCAAGATACGAAGAATTCGTTCACTCTAAGAACAACATTCATGTGCAACAAAAGATGTACCATAAGCTTGCCCGTACTGTAGGGCTGCCTTCTCACCTGCAGTAGAAACTCTGATGTTGCGCACACGCAGGTGCGAGTCCAAATTGCGCTCATGTGATGGCGTTCGCTTCTGCGCCCTTTCACACTGCATCTGCGCCTTCGCAGATGCGAATGAACCTCCGCTTATGCGGACTCCTGCTCCCAGAAACACCTCTACTCCTGCGACTCCTTTGTCACTTTTGCGACCATCGCACAGGTGCGGTCACACCAGAACCAGCAGCAACCAGCAATGAAAACATGAAGAAAATGATCCGAAATCAATCTGAAATTCCTGAGCCCCTCGGGACCCCGACCAAGTATACCAAAAAGTCCCATAACATAACACGGACCTACTCGAGACCTCAAAACACACATAACAACATCGAAACAATGAATCGCAGCTAAATTCAAACTTGATGAACTTCAAACTTCCACAATCGATGCCAAAACCTATAAAATCACGTTCGATTGACCTCCAATTTGGAACAAATCCCAAATAACATAACGAAGCTATTACAACTCCCTGAACCACAATCTGATCCCGATATCCGCAAAGTCAACTCTCGGTCAAATTTTTGAACTTTCCAAACCTTCAAATTTTTAATTTTTGCCAATTTGTGTCGAAACCTTCTTGAAACATCCAAATGCAAATCCGGGCATACGTCCGGGTCTAAAATTACTATACGGACCTACCAGAACCATCAAAACTCCGTTTTGGATTTAAATTCATAAAAAGTCAAACTTAGTCAACTCTCCCAATTTAAAGCTTCAACAATGAAATTCATTCTTCCAATTCGATTCTGAATAACCTGAAAATCAAAACCGACGATTCACATAAGTCATAAAACATCATACGGAGCTACTCATGCCCGTAAACTACCGAGCGAAGTACAAATGCTCAAAACGACCGGTTGGGTCATTACAGAATATATGTTTTTTTTTTCATTTTCTTTTTCGATTCAAGTGGCTCATACTTTTTCACAACAGTGCACATTTCTACTTGTTTCAATAGTTCCACTCAAAATCCAAACCAACCACCCCACATTTCAACTTTTACAAAGTTCATACCAATTTCAAGTGCTCACGAGAGGTAAATGGTTCAAATAGATGGTCGATTCAAACAAAAGGATAAGGCTTGTAAAGGTTTTTACCAAAGAAACAGGATTACAGGCTCAACGGGGTTAACTATGATACATAACAATTTGGTGATTAAAATATATAGGTGGCTCAACTAAGCAATGCCTATATCACTTCCAAGACTAGACTAAACTACTATTTCGCTTTGCAAACACACGGGCAAGTTCTAGACATTAAATACAATGCACAGAATACACAAAATCTTGCACTCACATGGCACAAAACTCACTCAGGATCGGACTCATCAAGACATTCTAATCAAAGTAGTTAAGCAAAGTTAAGATCATATAATTTAAAGTGCTTATACAAAAGTCAAAAACTGAGCCTAAGCGTCACAACTAAAGCACTTACTAATCTCAAGGCATAATAAAGTCAAGAGATATTGCTTTCATTTAATCACAGCACAAGATCTCCTACTCCTAAAAAAATAAAACTAACTATATCCGGTTCAAACAAAACCTTTCGAAAAGAATCGCGGCACAAAAAAAACCAAGGGAAAATTCGACTTTAAAAATTTCAATCAAAAGAAATGAAAACACACACAAGAAATGAAAACAACAGTTAATTACATATTTACATATTTACATCCTCACCCCACACTTTAAATTGTGGCATGTCCCTATGACACACAAATAAAAAGCAAGAGGTAAAGAAAACTCCTCTGAACCTTTTTTCGTTTTCGAGAACTTGTGAACTTCACCCCTAATTCTGAATCCATTTTTCGATTTCGCTCCTCGGGATTCTTTATGGAGCTCATCGGGCCAAAGTCCTTTAATGATATTTGAAAGACCCGCTCTTTTCTTTATTTCTTGGCCTCATTTTGAGAGGTGGATTGTTCTTGTAGGATTATCCTCACTTTGTTTTTGCATTCATCCACAAGATCAATCCATGCATATTTCTGTAAATTCCCAAAAATACAATTCACATGATCAAGGTTAGAATAAGAAAATGAAGAAAAAGGGTCATGTAAGTGTTCCTCTGGTATGTCCAAGACCATTTGCTCCTCATTCTCTTCTAACAAAAATTGTGGTTGTGGATAGGTGGATGGGGATTTGAACTCTTCTTTTATTGATGCACAATCAACCCAAGCCTCATCTTTAATCATCTCAGTTGAAAAAGAGTCTTCTTACATAGTAGAAAACTCTCTCTGTAGATGTTCATCATCTCGGGTAGGCCTAATTTCACACGGTATCTCTTCTGTATATTCACCATCACAATGCAATGAGCTTTTTGAAAGTGCATTTACTATTTGACTCACTTGCATTGTTTGGTTATTAATGGCTTCATCATCTTGTGTAAATCTCTCTTCCACCTTATTAATGAACTTATACATAAGCTCTTCTAAACTAACATTCTCCCCTTGAGGTGGTTGTCTCACTTCGTTTGCATTCCAGTCATAATAAGGGTATTCATCCCAACCAGAGTCAGAATTGTGCCCATATGAGTCCTCATACATGTACGGACTAGAGACAAAGTGAGAGTGTTCAAAAGATGAACCATAGGAAGAATACCTACCTGCTTCACAATCAACCCATAGATGATTTCCACCGCATTTAAAACACATAGCAGACCGCTGATAATGTTCAGCTGCTAACTCTTCAACCGTTTTCTTAGGATGGTTGTACTCTATCTTTACAATGTTTAGAGTTCAGTATCAAGAATATGTTCTTCAAGATTTCTTCAACAAAAGAAATTTTGAAGATAAGTTAACATAACAAAACTAAAAATAAGAGAAAGAAAAAGAAAATATAAAAGCTAGTTCCTGAATTAGCACTATAAACTATTTCAAACACTATTGATTGTTGATCTCCGACAACGGCGCCATTTGATGATTCGCAAAATACACACTTAAATTGTTCTCGCTAATCAAAGATAATATAGTATAATATCGTGTCCACGCGATTGGATTTAAACAGTATTCTCGTATTTCATAGCTCGATTGCTATCCAGAGGAATCAACAGTTGAGATTTATACAATTAAGAATTGAAACTAACTAAGAATCTAAACTATTGACTAATGACAATCGCAACAAAGGTAAGTAAGGAAGTTATCAATGGGAGAAAATAGGGTCTGACGAAATAAGGGCAAGATAATGGTTTGGGATTTAACTCTAGATAATTCACTTCTAATGTTCAAGTGAGTCTCTCGAATTCACTTAATTATCAGTAGAAATGTTTAGTAAAGACTCCCCTCTCGATTAAGTTTCAATCTCACAATATGAACCAATTTAAGCTCGGTGAAGATATGCAAGAATTCGTAATGGATTGTTCTTTAGGAGAACCTCTTTCGATTATCCTCCTAACTAGGTTTAATAAAGAATTCAACTAGCCTCTTTCGATTACTTAGAAGAATCTATGAAATCAACCAACAATATAGTGCAAATATATCACAAGTTATGCCTCTCTCGATTATAAGAACAAGTGAACATAGATGCAGTAATTAAATTTTCCAAAACAATTCAAATACATAAAAATAGAGTTATAATCCACAAATAACCATCAATACACCAAATCCATCAAAACCCAAAAGGATCTACTCCATAGACATGGAGAAGTTCTTCATAAATGAAATAAAAGTATAGAAAAATATAAATACAATCCAAACCCGGATCTTCAGTGAGGAAGGAAGGATGAAATTCTTGTGCTCTTGCTTCTCCCTCTTTTTCTTAGCTTCCTTAGGTCTAAGGTATGTCAAACGTGCTCAAAAATGGTGTTTTGATATATTTATGTCGCCCCCAACACAAATCCCGGGCAAAACTACCCTTTTCTTAGCGAAATAGGACTCTTCCCAGACAGGACATGCATGGCCGCACTCCTGGAGACCTGCTCGCGCACTTGGTCGAGCATTTTGCACATTGTTCTGCCCCAAGTGCGCGCCCAGTGCGTGATCACAAACATGGGTGGCATCAGTTGGGAAATTGGGAAAACATAAAACATGAAAGTGTAGATCTTTTAAATATCTTTCAAACGATATATTGTGGAGCCCAAACAAATTTTTGAGCGAACAGTTATGTGCATTTTACTGTCCAATGTGCGGTATGCCTTCTCGATTTTTCGTTTCATTCTTAAAGTGCACTATCATCCATTGATCCCCGAACACGATACCAAATTAATCCTTGGGATTTTACTCAGATTTCAAAGCTACAAAACAACTTGAATTCATGCCACAACATCTACATAGCTCGAAATCACCCCTACAGGGCATAAAACACACAATAAGTGCAAAACACGCCAAGTTAAAGCTCAACATAAGTAAAGTGCAGTGAATTAGAGTACAATAAGCGACTAAAATACGGGATTATAGCCAACCATCAATACCCCACACTTAAACCATTGCTCGTCCTCGAGCAATCAAACTACACTTCACATAGACATGACCTTTTTAAACAACTCTCCTAACTCATCATACCAAGAATAATAGAATAGATTAAGCACAAGATCGTAACGTCCTCGCCTCAAGAGTTGACTCAACAACACTACGCATTTTTCACAATCTGCTCACTTAATCTAACACAGAGGTCAATGACATTACCATTCCTTCATGAATTAAGTACTCTCACACAAGAATTGAGAGTAGTTCCACAAACACTAAAGTTTAAGAACAATAAGGAACTCAAGATAGGAAGAATTAATTCACTCTAAGAACAACATTCATGTGCAACAAAAGATGTACCATAAGCTTGCCCGTACTGTACTACTCTACTAATTGAACTTATTCAGTTAAGGATCAAGTAGGACTTAAAATTGGTTGTAATGTAGTTTGCGGGACGGGTAGGATACATTTAGATATAAGAGTAACTACACCTCCCAAAGTACTTTTAATACATATACTTAACCTTTAAACCACACACCTATGTCAAACCATAACTCCACCTTCATATCGGTATATGTCAACTCCCAACCTCTTTAAGCACAAATACATCAAGAGTTACAACTATTAATGAATATGTGTCACGACCCAAAACCAACCCCTGTCGTGATGGCGCCTATCGTGGAACGAGGCAAGCCGACTCATTTCCAAAACAAACCGATATTTTCATTTTAAAGATAATTTCAAGCTTATTTAACATAAAAACCTTCGTAAAGGAGTTCCAATCAAAATAAAAGTATGG
This sequence comes from Nicotiana otophora, assembly GCA_000715115.1. NCBI lineage: Eukaryota > Viridiplantae > Streptophyta > Magnoliopsida > Solanales > Solanaceae > Nicotiana > Nicotiana otophora. The sequence continues at coordinate 53,142 of AWOL01S0018527.1, forward strand.
AAGGAAAAGCCCGACATCGGGGTGTCACTAGTCATGAGCATCTACTACAATCTGTCTAACAATATCAAGGCTAACTCAACGTGGAAAATAGCTAAATACAACTAGAGGAAGATAAGAGGGAGAAGAGCAGGGGCTGCGATCGCAAAACAGCTACCTTGCTATCTCTAAGAAAATCTGCAACCAGAACACTCAATAACCGCTACCGTGACCAGCTACACTTGAATCTGCACACAGAGTGCAGGGAGTAACGTGAGTACGCCAACTCAGTAAGTAATAACAATAAATAAAGACTGAGCAGTAGTGAGGAGCAATAAAGCATATAACATTCATATAGAGAAATCTCAGTAAAATACCACATGCTTTTAAAAATCAGAATTTGAATCAAAACATCTCGTTAACCCAGTTCCAGTAAAAATCATTTAAAGATATTTTGCAACAGTTTTCAGACAGAGGAAAAATGCAAAGGTGAGCAAAAATAATGAAATCATAAACAGCCCCTCGGACAAACCTCATAATCACACTTGCCACTCGGGCATACCTCACAATCACGCATGCCTCACAGTCACTCAGCACTTGGCACTCGGCACTCGGCACTCGCACTCAGTAGGTACTGCGCTCACTGGGGTGTGTACAGACTCCGGAGGGGCTCCTTCAGCCCAAGCGCTATAATCTGCACGGACAACTCACGTGCTGCACGGACAACTCATGTGCCATAATAATAAAATATGTTGCAGGCGGGCAGCCCCGATCCACACTCATCCTCAAAAATCAGGCCCTCGGCCTCACTCAGTCATAAACCTCTC